>PVKY010006753.1:0-15591 GCA_004027775.1 Bradypus variegatus | reverse complement strand
TCATAGAACACCTGAATTGAGGGCCCCTAAACTTTGCAATGAGTCATGGAATTTGGGAATCTCCCAGTTCTAGAATATTAGAGTCTTTGATCCTAGAATCTGCGTACATGAAAAACAAAACAAAATCTTTGAATTATGAGTCTTGACGACTTCATCCCTCCAACAATGGAGAATCTTCCCACCATTGAACCTTAGCATCTAGAATCATTCATATTATCAGAACCACGGGGTTTTAGAAGCCAGATTCTCACAGTTGGGAGAGACTGTAGTTGTCTCAGTGGAACCCTGGGAATTCATTTTGCACAATCCTGGAGCGATGAGCTGGTGTGATAGGGGCAGGTTTCTTAGACGCAGCCTGGCCTGGGCTGCTGCTACCTCAGGGCTGGGGCTTGGGCCGCGGCTGTCACATGAGATGACCTGTGGGACACACGGATGAGCCTCCTTGAACTTATTGCATTTATTTCTGTGCAATATTAGACACAATACACAATCACCCCATCTGACCAGGGAGTTAACAAACATCAGTGTTGATTTCTGATCCTTGATAGTGAGAGAAAGTTTTCTTTTGTAATTAATTTAAGAAAAAGGAATTTGATTAAGGGAAAATATGAAATAGGTACAGAAGGTGAGAGGTGGTTTGAGGCTTTGCTACATCAAGTCCAGAGGCTGCAGGGAAGTGGGGCTTCTGTGCCCCGGCCCTCCACGTTCTCGGGGACGTGTACTTGGCAGACCCCTCCAGAGGTGGCGCGATTAGTGGAGAGAACTTGACTTTGGAGTCACACTGACCTGGGGAGACAATCTTGACCGACACTGAACCTCACTAAACTCTGTGTGTGAGTGTGCATGTGTGAGTGTGCATGTGTGCATGTGCACATGTGAGTGTGCATGTGTGCGTGTGTGCATGTGCATGTGTGAGTGTGCGCATGTGAGTGTTAGTGCGTGTGTGTGCACGTGCGTGTGAGTGTATGTGCGTGTGCACGTGTGAGTGTGCGCATGCGCATGTGAGTGCGTGAGTGTGCACGTGTGAGTGTGCACATGTGAGTGTGCATGTGTGAGCGTGTGTGTTTGCGCGTGTGAGTGTGCGTGTGAGTATGCGTGTGCGTGTGTGAGTGTGCGTGTGTGCACACATGTAAAATTGGGCTGATCACACCCCGGGATCATGGTGAGAATTGAATAGACAATGTTGGTCACATGTATGGACCTCAATAAGTGGGAACTCCCTTCAGATTTTTCTGGGGTCCCTCCTGGTCTTTGGAAGAGGGTTTTTGAGCCTTCTTCCTTCTAATTTGGGGCCTCTCATCTTTTCCTGATTGGGAGAGCAGAAACTGAGCCTGTTAGAACTGTGCCTAAACTAAGAGTCACACGGTTGTGAGTGGCTGCGTTTTGGGCGTGTGCTTTTTGGAACCTAAATTTGCTGACGCACAGGGCCTTTTGTGCTTCTTTTGTTTCTTGGCGGGTTCTGGCTGATGGAGGTGGTCAGAGAGTGGAGTTGTCTGGGTAGGTGAGGCACTGGTGGGTAATGCTAACCCTGCCATCTTTCCTTCTTCGTCCTGGGTTCACTTAGGCCTCAACCCTGTTGGTCCTGAGTCCCAGATTCGCTACTCCATGATCAGTAGCCCCCACATCACTGATGACTCCATTTCCCTGGACATCAACGTAAGTGTTTCCTTGTCAGCCTACAGCTGGGCCCTGATGCCTTTGGAATTCTTGGTGTCCCAGAAGATTCCTGAGGGAGCAGGGGAGTTAAGAGAAGAGGTGCTAGAATGGCGTTGCAGGTGGGAGCCTGGAACGTAGGTGGGAGTGTAAGGCCAGACAACTCGTGGCCTCTTTGGGGGTGGTGTCCAGGAGCCTGGTTCTGGCATGGAGCCACCTCCCTGCTGAGGCCCTGCTCCTCTCCTCCCTCTTGCTACCCCCCATAGGCTGTCCTCTTCCTCCTGGGCAAACCCATTGTCCTGCCTGTGAACACTACCGCCTTCGTGTTGCCAGAGCATGTGGGCACTGAGGGTGCCATGGTCTCCGTGGGCTTCTCCCAGGACCTGTTTGACTCTGCCTTCCTGCTGCTGCAGAAGGCTGGGACCCTCAACCTGGACATCACCGGGCAGCTGGTGAGAGCCGGACCTGCTCCTGGGGACACGTGGAGCAGGAGAGCACTGTGACCCGGCCTGGGGAGACCCCACGGGGGAAGATTGGGCCGGGGCAGCCAGGGCTTTGGGGCCATGGGGTGGCTGCTGGAGGGTTAAATGGGGTTGTGGGGAGGGCTGAGTGTGCAGCCGCCCTAACACCTGTCATGGGGTGGGGGCATTACAGAATTCGGAGGCCAACCCACTGAACACCTCCGTGCTGGGCCAGCTCATCCCCGAGGTTGGTGACATTTCTGGTCATGCCAGGAGCTGAGACATAGTGTTGGGGGAGGCTGTCTCTGGGGCTGTGGGCTCTCCACGGACTCATGTCTGTCCCAAGTGGGGTTCAGCATCTGCCCTTCAAATCTGCTCCTCCTCCATCTCAGGGATGCCCTCCATCTGCCCAGACAGCATGCTGTTCTCCCCACTTCGGGCCTTTGCCCAAGTGTCTTCTGCCTAGAGTGCCTTCTCTCCTTCCTTTCTCTTACCATCTTCAAGACCCTGGGAAGATAAGGCCCCGAGTCTGGTTCGGGGGCCTCCTCCAAGCTCCCATGGCCCCTGAGCTTCTCTTGGCATCCCTGAAGACAGGGTCTGGGCTGGACCCACTTCTGTGGCCCAGTCCCAGACGGCACAACGTTGACTTGGTTTGATCAGCACTTGATGAGTGACTGAATGGAGTCATTTGTGCCCCAGGGGACCCTCCTCCCTCTCCCCCTCTGCTTCCGCAGGTGGCCAGACAGTTCCCTGAGCCCATGCCCGTGGTGCTCAAGGTGCGGCTGGGCGCCACCTCTGCGGCCACGCTCCACACCAACAGTGCCACGCTGCAGCTGCAGCCCTTGGTGGAAGTCCTGGTCCCGGCCTCCAACTCAGCTTTCCAGTCCCTCTTCTCCCTGGATGTGGTCAGTGGGCTGGGCTGGGGGTAGCCGACTGGAAGGGCTGGGAAACTCCATGGGAGACCTCGTTTCCTCCAGCATGCTCCTCTCTTGCTTTGCTCTAGCTACACTGTTCTCCTTGCTGTTCCTTGAACGTGGCAGAATGCTCGAGTCTCAGGGCCTTTGCACCTGCTGCAGCCCCTGCCTAGGACACTTTTCCCCTGGCTCTTGGTGTGGCCGGCTCCTCCTCATCTTTCGGGTCTCAGCTTATATGTCACTCCCTCAGGGCAGCTTCTTTGGACCACCCTGAGTAAGATGGCCCCTCATCAGCCCTCTGCACACCACCACTCTGCCTTGGCACCTGCCTGGTGACTTTGGTTATTGTTCACTGATCCCTCTGGCCTGGGGAGGGTTCCCAAGAGTAGAGACTGGGTCTGTCTGGTTCATTTGTGTCCCCAGTGTCCAGTGCAGGGCATGGTACACAGTAGATGCCCAGTAAATCCCCGTTGCCTGGATGCATGGGGTGTGTGTGGAAGGCTGGGGTAGCTGGTGGACAGCTAAGGCTCCTGCATGGCTCTGTCCCCTCTGACCCTGGCCTCCCACATGCCCAGGAAGTTAACCTGAGCCTCCAGCTGTCTGTGTCCAACGTGAAGCTGCAGGGGACCACATCCGTGCTGGGGTGAGTGAGGCCTCCTGGACCCAGCAGCCTCAGTATGTTCTGTGCAATGGGCCTGAAACCACCTTGGGCCACTGACCCAAGCCTTCAGCTGTCGGAATAACCTAGGACATGGTGGGGGCAGTCGGGGGGTGGGGCGGCACTGGGCACAATCCTGGACCCTCCTGCTTCTCTTTCAGAGATGTCCAGCTCATCGTGGCCTCCTCCAACGTGGGCTTCATTGACGTGAGTCTGGGGCTGGGAGGGTCAGGCCTCAAGCCTGGGGAACATGTGTGGGCACTTTTATGTGCTGCCATAATCAGGGTTTCCTCCTGGGGGGCTTGGGGGTGGTGGTCGGTCGGCTGTCCCACCCATCTGACAGTCTTTCTGCTCCCAGGCCGGCTGTCTGCTGGTCAGCCGGTCAGTCGACTCAGGTCAGCAGTGGGTCAGTCAGTCAGTCCGCCTGTCACTCTAGTGGTTGCTGAGTGGGTCACCCACCCTATGGCCCAAGTCGCCAAGTCACTGAGACTGTTGGTCAACTGGACAAGTCTGTGGTTGACAGTGCAGCAGCTGTTCCTTCGGCCCCTGTGACGTGGCCAGGCCAGCAGCCACCATGCATCTGTTTGTCAGTGGGACTGTCAGTCAATATGCCCTACCAGTCCATCCATGCTTCAGTCTGTCTGTCCACCAGTTAGCATCAACAGGACAGTCAGTCATTCGGCATCGGGCGTCTGTCAGTCTGTAGGTCAATTGTGCAGTGGGTAAGTGAGTGTTAGGCAGCCAGTCTGTCAGTCAGTTCATCTGCTGGCCACACAGCGATGGGCATTTGTCGGCTGATGCCAGAGCTCACCACTCAGCCTCCCCTGGGTGCCTGATGCCCAGAAGGCTGATCCAGGTCTGGGCTGTGCTGGGGACTGCTGGACCCAGGACATGGATGAGCTGCTCTCCCATTAACCTGTACTTCTGCTGTCTGTCTGTTGGTGTGTTCGTGTGTGACCTAACTGTCCGTCTCTCCTGGCACCTTGGCTTGGGTGGACCAATGCCCCATCTCCCCGGCTCCGCGGCTGCAGGCCCATCAAGTGCACCTACTCATGGGCACCGTGTTTGAGAAGCCCCTGCTGGACCACCTCAATGGTGAGCCCCACACTCCGTCCCAGTGTGGCCTCTCTGCCCCCTACCCCCCAGACCCCCTCCCACCGCTGGGGTCAGGGGTGAAGAGGAATGGCTCTGGGGCTGCCTGTGTGGGTGTCTTTGCTTGGCTGTTTAGCAGCCTGATGGTGTTGGCCAAGTTTCTTTCCCTTTCTAGGCGTCAGTCTCCCCTTCTGTAGAATGGGTCTAAGGGTAATGGCTCCCAGCTCCTGGGCGGAACACGATTTCCCCTTTCCCTCTGCAGCTCTCCTGGGCATGGGAATTGCTCTCCCCAACCTGATCAACCTCCACTACGTCACCTCCAAGGTCTTTGTCTATGAGGTGAGAGCCTTTGGGTGTGGCCGGAGGGGTCTCCTCCACCCTTGATGGAGGCTGGGCTTGGTGAGATGAGGTCACCTCTCTCTCCCTGCCCTCTGCTAGTGCAAACCTCTTGGGGTCAGCCAGGCCTGAGGTGCCCCCTGCTCCTGCCAAGAACACACTGTGGGTCCTTCACTGCAAGGAAATGGAGTAGTTGGGACATCAAGAGCCACTGGGGCAAGTCGCCATCCATTTAGTCCACACCAAATACTACCCCACACTCAGGCTGCACCTGGGGATTCAGGGACTCACCTGGGGACGTGTGGGGAGGAGTTGGCTCTACTGGGGAGACTTGGACGAGAAGATCCTTGACGACTGTGGGCTCCAAGCCACAGAACAGCCACGATGCTGACCATGTGGGGAGGCCACACCGAGTGCCCGCCCGTGGTGGGGGAGCTTTCCCTGTGAGGTCTCACTTACCTTCATGGTAGCTTGGTGAGGTGGGTGTTGCCACCACCCCAAAGTGACAGAGCAGGAAACCAAGGCCAGAGAGGCAGAGGATGCTCCCCAGGACACACAGCAAGATTGGTGGAGCAGTCAGCCCCAGGGCCAGGGCTGTTGGGAGTCCTGCTTAGCCTCGTGTGGCCCCTGACCTGGTCCATGGTTTTCTTTGCCCTTCAGGGCTACATCGTGGTGTCCGGTGGACTCTTCTACCAGAGCTGAGGTGGGGCCGCTGGGAGGGCTGGGGGTGGGCCCGCTTGCTGCTCAGGGGGCCCTCGTACCTCAAGCCACTTGGGGAACTGAGGTGTCACCAGCAAGCCCCAAAGGCCTAGCTGGGCTGCTGAATCAGCACTGAGCACCTGGGTTCCCCCACTCACTTCCCTGCCCCTCCTGTTTCTGTCCCTCTTTCCCTCTTCTCCCTCCTGCTCTTTTGCCCCACCCCCCATCCTCCACTTTGTGGGGAGCAGATTGCTCTAGACTGTACCGACTTGTCTCCTCTTGGATTAAACATCTTCTCTTGAGCTGCAATTTCCAGCCAGGCCCGGCAAACTCTTTGTGTTCCTGAGGCCAGTTCCCTACACATGGCCCCTGGGTCCTCTCTGTCCCTAGAGCCACCGAAGCTGCCTGGGACAGGAAGATGTTGCCACGGCTTGGTTGACCATGCCTGCTGATTCTGTCACCTCCTTGTCCATGGGGAGCTCACGGGGACCCTGGAGAGCACCATGGATGAGCTGGAAGCCATGAACACCAGGCCCCACACTGTCCCCCTCTACAGTGTCATGTCCCATTTGTTATGAGAACCTCACAGAAGCCCTGTGAGCCAGGGAGGCAGGGTCTGGAGTTCCGTTTGACAGGTGCAGGGACTGAGGCCCAGTAACAGAGAATGTGCCAGAGTCCCAGTGCTGGCTGGGGCCAGAACCCCAGGCTGTGGTCTTCCTAGAATCCAGATATAAAATGCCCAGGTCCCTCTTTCATTCACCAGCATCACATCCCCGCCTGGAGTTTGTCCTTGGGTCACACACCTCAGGGGACAGGCCGCTGCTTTGTCTCTAAGGAATCAGGGTCTGCTTCCTGAGCCTCTGCCCCTCTGGCCTCACTGAAAATGTCCAATACCTTTTCCCTCTGAGAGCTCTGCAAACCCAGTGAATCACACATGACAAGATGGTGCAGGGAAGACAGGTATGGCAAGAGAAGGTCATGTGATTTTCTCCCCCGATTAGCTAATCTAGCCAGAGATTGTATTCCTTCCTGCTGAGATATACAGGAGTCATGTTCTGTTTATGTTTCCTTTTGGGAGTAAAAGTTGCCTGGATTTCCACCACCAGTAAGCAAAATCTTTGGTATAGCGTGACACTAGCTTCTCTCCTATAAGGGTTTCAGCTTCATCCCTAAAGTCTCAATGAGACTGACTGAGGGACTCGGACGAAGCCCAGGGCATTGGAGATGGGAGGAGGTGGAGGTAGTGCCGAAAGGTTGGAAGGCACAGACTATAAAATCCAACTTCATGATTTTGCTCAGGACATCTTGTCATTTATTTCATTTGATTGCTTAGTTAATTCATTAATCTCACTTTTATTAGGACCTAATACAGGTTCAGCCCAAGGCTAGATAGTCTGTGTACTGGGGAGTCAAAACAGCTGAAGATACAGTCCCAGGCCATAAAGGAAGTTAATAACCTAGAAAAAGAACATGAGCTCGGTATCTAGGATCCATCCACCAAGTAGTTTGTTTGTCCATCTATCCACCTGCCTATCAATCCATCCTTCAATCTGTCCGTACAGCCATCTGTCCATCTATCCACCCACCTATCAATCCTTCCATTCATCCATCCATCTATCTACCTATCTTCTGTCCACACATCCATTCGTCCATACACCCACCCACCTTCATCCGACCTCCATCCATCCATTCACCCATCCGTCTATCAATCCGTCCATTTATTTAATCATTTTTTTCCAACCAGTTAGGCCTTAACTGGACATACAGATATATCTGGTTCTGGACATATGCTCTTTAAAGAGGAGGGCACAAAGGCACTTGAGCCAAAATCTCTGCCCAGAAGGAAGCCCACGGTCTGCTCAAACTGCTGATCAATCCCTGAGGGACACCATTCAACCACTCAGTGGGGTGCCTGCTGGGTGCTGGCTGCTGAGATGGGCAGATGAGTGTAGCAGGCTTATAGAAACCACACAGCTTAAACAGGGAAAGGTTAAGATGCAGTATTACTAACCATGATGAAAGAGTAAACTGTAAGACGTAAGGTGCCCTGAGACTGAGGGAGGGTACCCAAGGAAGGAGAACCTGGTGAACGAGGTGGTTCAGCCTACGAGATAGAAGAGAAGTTTGCTAGTTTGACCAGGACAGAGCTGGCCTGGAGTTGCTGAGCAGACAGGAGGCCACTGTTTGGAGTGTGGAGACAGAAGGCTGTCAGAGCCTGCAGGCAGGCCCACCCATGGGGTGGGTGGGAGGGGCTTGCAGAGGGAGCAGCTCTGGACTCAGGTGGTGGCGTGTAGGCCCTGTGGGGCACTTGCGGAGGGAGTCTGGGCACTGGCCTGGGCAGGGGGCCTTCGGGGTGGACGGGCCAGGGGGTGGTGGGAGGGGCTTCTGAATTTTGATTGGCGAGGACTGCAGAAAGGTTGTCTCCAGGCTGAGGCTGCAGAGGGGTTGCGTCTGGGCCTGTGGCTGGGGCAGGCTTCACCAGAGGTTCTCACATCCATCCTCAGACCCTGACCTGTGTCGGAAATCACAGGAAGCCCTTTCCTCTTGCAATGTTCCTCCAGTTGCCCTCTACTGAGAAAGGTTAGCATCACACTTAAAGGAGAAATGCTTCACCGAATTCTGTGTCTTATCTGTTGCAACATACAACATATAATGAAGGGTGCATTTATTGCTGAGAGACAATGAATTGCTAACGATGCAATAGGGCAGAAAAGGGAAAGCCATGTCCTCGCAGGTCTGGCTCCTTTACAGATATCCCACTTACCCACCTACCTGGCCCAGTCTTAGCCTTGAATAGAGACGATGCACAGGGCCTCTCGAGTGGCACCTGCTCCACCTGGGACACCTTTGCTTGAACTGTTTGCCCTTCATCAACCTGCTCAAATGCTGTCTTCCCCGACCACAACAGGGGGTGACACTGTCTTTCTCCTTTCAGCCCTGCAAACCCCGCTGTGTGTCTCTTCCCTTGTGACCCCCATGTCCATCCATCTCAGACTTTGACTATTTGTGTCCGTGCCTTCCCTCCCTCCCAGGCCAACTGATTTCTGAGTCTCCTCTCTGACCCTCCCCAGAGCCCAGCACACAGCAAGTGCTTAATAAATGTGTGCTGTGTGTATTGCGTGGGCAAGCGCTCGCTGGAGCTCTGTCCCAGGCTTGTCCTGAGCCCCAGGCAGGTCAGCAGGGAGCCCAGGCCCCAGCGGCAGGTCACCCTCGCTGGGTCTCCAGAGGGTCCTTGGGGAGGGAGACGATGACACTGAGCTTCAGGACTGGCCCAACCTTCAGAGCCTGCGAGGGGCAGGAGGGGAGGGGTGGTTAGGGAAAGGCTCCCTGGAGAAAAGACCCTCAAGCTGGTTGTGGAAAGATGGCAAATTTGGAGCAGGCAGGGTGTTGGCAGGGATCAGGCGGGCGATGCTGGGGTGTGGAGATGCCAAGGTCAGAGGGGTGGGCAGCAGCCCAAGTGGGTGGGTCCTGAAAGGTCTCAGTCTGGGCTCTGGAGCCCCCTGGATACAGACCCGACCCCGGCTATGCTTGACCTTGGGCAAGTGGCTGGATGTCTTTGAGTCTCGGTTTCCATGTCTGTAAAATGGAGAAAACAGCAAAACTACCTACCTCATGGGGCAGTTCTGAGGATGGAATGGGCTGGTGCAGCTGAATGCTGAGCACCCTGCCTGCACCCTTCCTGACACGCCTAGGAAATGGGAACTCTTATTACTCTTATCGTCAGCATCATGGGAATTCCACCCCCTCACCACAGAGGATAAATCAGCTCCCAGGGAGGTGGAGGGAGTTGCCCAAGGCCACACATCTTGTGAGGTCAGTAGCCAGGACTGGGACCCAGAACCCTGAATCCACTCAAGAGGGTTTCTCCGACCTCCTCCCACCCATGCCTGACTGCCACCCCAAATACGTTGGATGGCCCTGGGGGAGGGGAGGGAGGGTCAGGTGACCAGAGCAGGAGACACCCTGGGATGGCTTTGTGGGCACGAGGAAAATGTGGGCCCTGTCTGTCTGTCCATCTGTTGGGGGCGGGTAGGCTGGGATAAAAAGATGCTATCTTTGGCTCTTGCCCCGACTGGCTCCTCCAGCTCAGGGCTGAGCTTGGGATGGAGACAGACTGTGCCAAACAGAATCCTGCATGACCTCAGACCCGTGTGGGCCCATGGGCATAAGGACCCAGTAGATTCCTGGGTCTTCAAGGCCCCAGGTTCCTGTGGGGACCCCCTGCACTTCCCTGGGTGGTCTGTCCAGAGCAGAGGCCCTCAAGGTGCCCCCTGGCCCCAGCTCCCCAGGGGCCTCACAGAGGGCAGAGCAGGGGCTGGGTGGCCTGAGGCCTGGGTCCTGGCCGCATCTCTGTGGCTGGCTCCCTGTGTGACCCAGGGTGCCCCCTGCCTCCGTGGCCTGCCCCCCACCTCCAGTTTGGACCTTGAGAGACAGCCCCACTCCCTGGCATCTACCACCTCTGGCCTCTCCCCTGGGAAGTTTCCTCTGAGGTGACCTCACTCGGCCACTGGCTCCTTGTGCCCCTCACAGCAAGTCCCAGAGGGCACAAGTCCCAGTGGGTCCAGCCAGCCCCTCCCAGCCTTTGCACGTGCAGGCCCCGGCTCCAAATGCCTCTCTACAGCCTTGGAGAGCTGGCTTCTGCTCATTCCTCTGGCGTCACTTCCAGTGCTCCTTGGGCAGGGGGGCCCCCCCATCCTCCTGCTCTCCTGCCTGGTTCATTAGCTCCCCAGCCCCCAGCCCCTCCAAAAAATAATCCTGGTTTTGTGTGTGTTGTGCTTGCTGTTTGTGCTTGCTTGGTGCCTGCCTCCCTCAGGCTCCAGGAGCCCTCTCAGGTCAGGAAGCCCAGCTGCCTTATTCACTGCTGGATCCCCAGCAACCTGCACAGGCTGCATACACAGTAGGTGCTCAATAAATGTTTGTTGAAGGAACAAATGCGTGCCTATTGTGTGCCCAGCCCTGTGGGAGGTGCGGGTCCTGGAGAGCAGACAGTGTGAGCCCAGACGCCTGCTCTGGAACCCGCATCCCCTCCCTGGCACCTGCCCCAGCCCAGCCACCCAGGGCTCCCCCAACCACCTTCGTCCTCTGTGCTATTTACGTTGGAACAGACTGAAGCGTCACGTGAGCATCAGGGCTCCTGTTCTGTGGGCCTCTAGATAATTATCTGGGCCTTATTAAAACCTCAATTACCCAAGCAGCTAATCAGGCTCCCAAATATAAAGGCTTCCTCAGCCCAGGGCTGGGCGGCAGGGGTCAGCCATCGGCAGGACTCCCGGGCTCGGCAAGGTAAGGACAGGCCCCACCTCTGGGCTTCTTCCCAGAGAGTGTCCTCTCCAGCCCAGTCATTTTACAGATGAGGAAACTGAGACCCAGAGAGGGAAGGGACTTGCCTGAGGTCACACAGCAGTGGGTGGCAGGGCCAGGGCTCCCTACTTCACAGGCAGCCAGTGGACCTTGCAATCTTCAGGTGCCATAGGATTTAGGAAAGATCAAGGAGAAGGCAATACAAACGGCCTCCTTGGGCTCCCCCTGAGGCAGAGGGGAGACCAGGGAGAAACAGACAGCAGGGCCTGCACTTCAGGGGCTTGGAGCTGAGCTGGGGTGGCTGGGGTGGGACAGGATTGGTGCATCTGGGAGCATTTACCCAGGGAAGGGGGAGGAAGGGAATCCAGGTGCAGGAAAGGATGAAGCAAAGTTGGGGATGGGGACAGCAGGAAATGCTCATCTCAGGTTGGGATAAATGATGTATAAGTTCTTGTTCAAACAGGGAACTCCGAGGCCGGGGGATATGAAGCTGGGGATTGAGGGGAGACTTCCTGGTGGAGGAGGCAAGGGCTGAATGAGAACCTGAGGGATGAGCAGGTGATGGATGGGTGGAGGGAGGTAGAGCATAGGCAGAAGCACAATCAGAAGCCAACCCCTAGCATTAACTGCTTGTCCCAGAAACACCTGCACAACACATTACCCTAAGCCACCTGTTGTTCTAAGGGGGCAAAAACCCCTGCCTGTGTGACCTTAACACCTGGCGTTGGTTCAGGGCCAGTAATGGGGAGACTGGGTGGCACTCAGTCTCTGGGGCTTGGTCTCCCATCTGGAAGATGGGCTGGGGCTGGAGGGAATGGTGCCGGCTACCTTCCAGCTCTGTTGCTCTGGCAGGAACTCCACATTCCCCTGGGGGACTCCAAAGACATTTGGCACTGGGTGTGCATGTGTGTAACGTGTGTGGACTCATAGGGGTTAAGGAAATGCTAAGGTTGATTATTTTCAAGCCCAGAAAGATATTTAAAAATTGAAAGGGATAAGAGAGACATAGGCCACACTTTGATTTTGCAAGTATTGGTTATTGGCCAGAATGTTCTGCCCTGGCTCTTTATACACCAGCTCCTCATCTTTTAGTGTTCAGCCTAGATATCTCCTCCTTAGAGAGGCCTTCTCTGCCCAACACACACCCCCTCCCAATGCACATGTGACTTCTCCCAGCCTCTTGCTTCTCCTCTGTCTCCCCCTCCAGATTTTAGGATTCAGGAGGAGCAGGACAGTCTAGCCTTGTGTACCCCGTAGCCTGGTCTACCTGGCACATAGTAGGTACTTGAATGGGAAATGATGAATGAATGAATGAATGAATGAATGAAGGCATGCGTAGGCTTGGGCTGGGGAGGTTGTGGATCAGTGGAGCCCTCAGGGGCCAGCTGCAGCTCCCTGTTCTCTGGCCGGCACAGGCAGGCCTCCCACGGGCCTCTCTGGGATTCTTTGCCTTTTCAGCCAAAGATCGAACTGAAATAAACACTTGGCCTCTGGTTGGTAGAATTTGGGGTCTTGGTAAGTAGGAGGGAGGGACTTCTGGAGAGGCCATGGTGGGAAGGGGCTTTCTTAGCCCCCTGACGGCTCTGGTGTGGGAGGACCTGGTTCGGTTCTGCTACTCCTGGGCCATGAGAACTCGGGTGTGTGCCTCAGCTTCTCTACTGGGACTGTGAGTTGGGATTTCTGGGTCCTGCTGGGAGGTGAGGCTGGGCTGGAGGAGGTGAGGAGGTGCCACTTGGTGTGGTGTCAGGGTGAGAAGGAGTAGAGGGTTCCCTCATTCCCACACTGCAGTGGGAGCGCCCTGAGTCAGGGCTGAGTTGGAACCCCCCCTCTGTGGTCCCAGCATTGCCCGGCACCGAGCCAGGCTTGAACCTACGAAAAACTGCAGCCAAACCTCCCACCAACTCCATAATGCAGGTTGGGCAGAGCTCACCACACCCAATCCACAGATAAGGAAACTGAGGCCTGGAGAGGGAAGGGACCCCAGGTTCTATCTGGATGGACCTCAAACCCTTTGGAGAAGGCAGTGACGAAGTCTGCTGAATGGGCCTGAGTACAAAAGGCTCCTGGACTCCAAGATCACCCAGGGGGCCGGGTCTGCTCTGGGGCATGAGGTCCCCAGGGGAACCAGGGCCTGGGGAATGCACCCAATTCAGCCCCCTCTGGCAGAGGTGGAGCCATGCTGTGGATCCTGTGCCTGGCCCTCTGTGGCCTGCTGGCAGGCACACGCGCAGACCCCGGGGCACTGCTGCGGCTGGGCATGGACGTCATGAACCGCGGTGAGCTGACGGCCTGCATGTGGGTTGGGGGGAAGGGGTGGGCACTGACCGCTCACATGTGCATGACCTTAGAATCCTATGATACTCAAAAGAAACTTATAAGCTTTGTGTTATTATTACTCTTCCATTTTAAATGGGGTAAACTGAGGCCCAGAGAAGATGGGTGACTTGCCCAAGTTCCCCCCAAAGGCTTAGAGGCAAAGCTGAAAATCCCACTCTCTTGGAGCCTCTCCTTGACCCTGAGGAAGGGGTTGGTGGCTGCAAGTGGGCTCTGGGAATCAGAGACCAAGGTTCAAATCTTAGCTCAGCCAGTGACTGGCTGTGTGATCTCAGGCGAGTCACTTGCCTTCTCTGTGTTGCCATTCACTTATCTCTAGCTGAAAAATGTAAGGATTTGTCAAATAGGAGCACTAGTTATTCCCTGGTAGGATCAAATGATACCTGGGAGATCCTTAGTAAGGTTTATTTTCCACTCCCACCCCAAGCTCCATGAGCCTGGATGCAAAGGGCGAAGGACAGTTTTATCAGGTCACTATCTGTTCCCCTCTGAGAATTGTGCTGTGACTGTACCTGCAGGGCTTCCAACAGGGTGTCATTTGGGTTGAGGCTTTCAGGCTTGGGGAATCAGAATCTGCATTTTAACAAGCTCCCAAATGATTCCCCTAATTGCTCGGGTTTGGGAGTGGCTGGCACACAGGATAAAGTCTAGCCTGTGATATGCCCCCGGCTAATTGCTCATTTCTCTGTCGCGTCTCTCCCCACCATCCTTCAGTCATACTGAATTTATCCCTCGCCCCTCGCCATGCCGCATTCTTCCCCCCTTCCCCTCCTTTGTACTTTCTGTACCACTTTTGCATGGAATGGTCCCCTTCTTCTCTTGCTGCCTGGCAAATTCCTATTCTACCTTCAAGGACCAAATGACATGTCACCTCCTCCTGGAAGCCTTCCCAGCTCTTCCCTTCCTGTCCTAAGACCCTCATGTGATTCCTACAGCTGCCCGCACTCACCCTATATGGCTCTGGTCCCACATTTCTGTCCTTGCAGGTGCCTCTGTCTCCCCTATTGGGTGGGAGGAGGGCAGGGGCGAGGTGGGCTTATTTCTGGGCCCCTGGTGTTGCCCAGCTCAGGGTGAGGCACAGTGACTAGGGGGTACGTGACGGTGCCACCTGTAAATGGTGTGGGCCTGAGAGGCTGTGAGATCAGCCCAGGGAGACAGGGAGACAGTGGGGAGCCCATCTGAGTGTCCCTTGGGCCCCACCTTTCCAGAGGTCCAGAGCGCCATGGATGAGAGTCACATCCTGGAGAAGATGGCAGCTGAGGCTGGCAAGAAGCAGCCGGGGATGAAGCCCATCAAGGGCATCACTGAGTGAGCAGGAGGGGCTGTGGGGGCAACAGTGGGGCGGAAGGAGGGGAGGGAAGGCCATGCCGGGGACCTGAAAGCCAGTGGGGAAGCTGGCATGGGGCCTGGGACCTCTTCCCTGACTGGCCACCGTCTTGCTGCATGATCTTGCTCCGGCCCGAGCCTCCTCGGCCATGCCCTGGGGACAACCCTGCCCTGCTTGTAGGCTGGTCTTCTTGAGGAGGGAGAGAGGCTGCAAAGTCAGACTCCAGCTCCCCGCAGGTGGCAGGGCCTCACTGAATGCGTGTGAAGTGCATTGAATAATGCTCAACAGCAGAGGTGATCTAATGTCAGGCAAATTGGTTCCCTTGCAAGGGCCACCTGGGATTGACAGGGAGGGCCTGTCTGAAGGATGTGCTGGGAAGGAATCAGGGCATAGCCAGGAGCCCAGGTGGAGGTGGGCGTGTCACGTCTTTGCTCTGCTGGGCCTAGACTGGTGGTTTTCAACCACAGGTGATTTTGGCAATGGCAGGAGAAATTTTGGGGGGTGGTGGGATATGATATTGGCATCTAGTGGGTAGAAGCTTCTAGTGGGATGCTGCTATCCATCCTGCGATGCACAGGACAGCCCCCCCCAGCAAAGAATTCTCCCGCACAAACTGGCACTAGTGCCACTGTTGTGAAACCCTGATCTAAGCACACCTCCCCATTTAGCCAACGGAGAAACTGAGGCCCATGGGAGGGAGCAGAAAGCTCAAGGTCACAAGTGAGTCAGCCACGTGTCCTGCCGCACACATGCTGAATGCTTTCTGTGTACAAATCAGTTCATGTCCAGCCTCTACTTCAAGTTTTGTGGCGGCCC
>PVKY010006752.1:0-15630 GCA_004027775.1 Bradypus variegatus | reverse complement strand
TTAATCACACTAATGGAATGCTAGAGAGGGGTGGAATGGGAAGATTTGGGCTATATATATGGGTGTTAGGGAGGGAGGGAGGGAGGGGAAGAGACGGTGGTGTGACAGGATCTTAAGGGTGATGGATTGGGGTTATCGGGGGAGAGGGGTCGGGGTATTATGGAGTTGTAGGTATGGGATTTGTACTGTTTTAGCAACCATTCCTGTACAATTGAACTTATTTCAAAATAAAGTTTATTAATAATAATAAAAAAAGAAATGGACATAATGACTGGCTTGCCAATACTAGGCAGCAACTTTGATTTGATTTCTATATTCTTGGCACCTTACACTGTGCCTGGCCCACAGTAGGACACAATAAATATTTATTGAATGAATAAATTAAAAAAAAGTTACTTAATAATGTACAGTTATCAAATCAGTGTAGTACTGGCATAAGGATAATCATATAGACTAATTAATAGAATTGAGAGTCCAGAAATAAACCCATATATTTATGGCCAGTTGATTTTCAACAATAGTGCCAAGTCAATTCAAGGAGGAAAGAATAGGCTCTTCAACAAATGGAACAGGAAAAACTGATTGTCTGCATACAAAAAATGAAGATGAACCCCTACCTCACACCATATACAAAAATTAATTCCAAATGGATTAATGAGCTAAATATAAGACCAAAAACCATAAAACTTTGGAAGAAAACATAGGGGAAAATATTCATGACCTTGGATTTGGCAATGGGTTCTTAGATATGACACCAAAAGCATAGGCAACAAAAGAAACAATAGTTAAACTGGACTTCATCCAAACTGAAAACTTTTGTACACCAAAGGACATTATCAAGAAAGTGAAAATACAACCTACAGAATGGGAGAAAATATTTGGAAACCACGTATCTAATAAGCGTTTAATATACAGAATATATAAAGAACTCTTGTACTCGGTAACAACAGACAACTCAGTTTAAAAATGGACAAAGGACTTGAATAGACATTTCTCCAAAGAAGGTATATAAATAGCCAGTAAGCAAATATGAAGATACTCAACATCATCAGTCATTAGGGAAATAAAAGTCAAAACCACAATGAGATACCACTTCACACCAGTAAGATAGCTATTATTTAAAAAATGGAAAACAACAAATCTTGGTGAGGATGTGGAGAAACTATAACCCTTGTACATTGTTGGTGGGAATGTAAACATAGAATTATTGATAACTCAACAATTATACTCCTAGACATATACACCCAAAAGAAGTGACAACAGGAACTCAAATAGATACTTGTACACCAATGTTCATAGCAGCATTATTCACAAGAGCTAAAAAGTGGTATCACTGACACATGAATGGATAAACTAAATGTAGTATATACACACAATGTGATATTATTCAGTGGTAAGCAGGAATGAAGTTCTGATACATTCTACAACATGGATGAACCTTGAAAACATTATTCTAAGTGAAATAAGCCAGACACAAAAGGAAAAATATTGTATTATTCCACTTTTAAGAAATATCTAGCATAAGCAAATTCATAGAGACAGAAAGTAAATTAGAGGTTACCAGGAGGCAGGGAGAGGGGATAATATGGAGCTATTGCTTAACAGATACAAAGTTTCTATCTGGGATGATGAAAACGTTTTGGCAATAGATGGTGGTTAACAACATTGTGATTATAATTAGTACCACTGAAATGTACACTTAAAAATGGTTAAAGTAGGAAATTTTGTGAAATATATATATATATATATACATATATATATATATTGCCCTAATAAAAAACATTTTTTAAAGTCACTTAATTTTTTGACAATTATGTTATAAATTTGTTAGATTCATTTGTTTCTTTTGCACTAAATTTTAGAGTTTAAGTCATTTTTATTTAATTTTATTTTTTAATATGTAGAACATTTAAATAGTTCAAAAGTCACAACTAATAAAAAGGTATCATCAGAGAAGTCTCATTCCCATCCCTAATTCCCTCCATACTGCTCCCCAACAACTATTTCTGCTGGACTCTGGTTTAATCCTTCCTCTGTTTCTCTTATTCTCTTATGCAAAGATAGACTATGTTTTTTTTTTACTTATTTTCCTTGCTTTCTTACTAAAAAGGGACCATACTTACTAAATATATGTTTTGTATCTGAACAAATTCCACACTGGCTCACAGAGATCTTCCTCATCCAATTAATTCAAATGAATCTCAATCTAGTAAATACTAGATTGAATAAATCTTTCTCCTATGGATATTTAGGTTATTTCCAATACTATCCTACTAAAAATAATGCTACAGTAAAAAACTTTGAGCATATGTTATTCCATATTCATACAAGTAAATCATCAGGGTAAATTCTTAGAACTAGGGTTGAATGTCCAAGGGTTAACAGAGATACAGTTTTTTTAGACAATTCCAAGTTAACATAAAGTACCATTTCAAATTCCCATCAGCAATGTATGCCAGTTCCTGTTTCCTCACAGGTTTGCCTAGTAAATGTGTTCTTAAGCTTATGAACTTTTGCCAATTGGAAAGGTGAAAATGATCCCTCAGTGTATTTTAATGTTCATATCTTATTATTAATGAAGTGGAGCATCTTTTCATATGTCATCATTTGTCCAATCTTTTTTGGTGAACTATCTATGTCTTCTGCTCAATTTTTAAAAACCATGATTTACATATTTTCTTCCAATGGCAAAATTAATTCAGTGATGCTACAATGATGTCTTCAAACCATTTTAAAAAATAAAGAATAAAACATAAAAAATTGAACCAGTGATGGAAGAGCAATGTAAGAATTAACTGAAAAGAATACCAAAATCACTTAAAACCATGGTTATATTCTATACTGTGTTCCAAAGGGTCTATTAAAAGTGGCAGTTATGCGAAGTGAGAAGAATTTTAAGAAAAAACACATTGAAGTTACAATTTTATAATGCCAAGAGCATAAATGGTTCTTTTCACAAATTATCAAGCCACTGAGGAAGGTCAAAATTTGGGAAACACTTGATTCAGAGACGTTTCATTATACCCACCTCACAAGTACAAGTAATCCTCCGAGGATGAGGGGCTTCCTGTTGTAGCTGATACACTACAAGAAGGTAGAAAGTAAAAGACGTCAGTTTCTCTTATGTAGAACTTCCTAATATAGTAGGAATCACCAACTGGCTACTTTTTATGATCACAAGAAAACTTTAGTACAGTGTTATTTGTAATTAAATTACAATTTGTTATGAACAAAACTAAATTTAGGGAAAGTCCAGGAGCAAGCACAAATAAAAAAATCATAATCCACACAAGTGTCTTTTTACCTTATAACAAATCACTGCTGGATATCTGGCTGCGTTCTACAATATTCTGGTCATTGATTTTCCCCAATTCTTTATGGATGTACCACATAGAGCATATTGCTGATGTAAACCAATAAAGGTTATATATTTTTAAAGCACATTATTAAATGTCAAACTTGAAACCCAAATTAGGATTTATAGGCTAGAAATAACAGATATACTCTTTTCCTCCCTGATTTATATTACAAATATCTGTCTCTGTAGATTGCCCCTGAAATAAAAATTTCTGAGCCTAAAGTTACCACTATCTATTCAACGGTGCAAATGCAGAAAACATAGGCAAATGCAGCAAAAGACCAGATTCAAGTACTGAAATAACTTGCCAGTGGAGTAGATAATTTTCAGATTATTTAAAAATGCATCAGTGAAGATTACACCAATACTATTACCTCCTTCTAGCCTCACTTCAGGCTTTTTGATTTGGAGTGAAGAATAAATAGATGTGTGGTTATCAGAGAAAGTGTGCTCAGGTATGTCTAAGTTTATCTCTTGGTGAGAATTTTTTTCTATTTTTGCATATATAATCACATATACTCTAACTGAATTTAAGTTAATGCTGTAGTTAAATACTTAGACATTTGCCAATATAACATCAAACTACCCAGACATCTGGGATCTTCAAGTAACTGAATGATTCAGATGTCAACTCGATATTACTATGTAGTCTAACATAGTCGATCACATTTATTATTAGACCATATATAGATATAGATATATATAGATATAGTATAGATATAGACCATTATATAGATTAGAATATATACATATGTGTATATATACATGCACACATATTCAATGTAACATACATTGTGGTTAAGAATTTGAACTCTGGAACCAGATCACCTGTGGTTTAAACATCAGGGCTCTGCCACTAACACTGTATAAGTTACTGTGCCTCGGCTTTCTTTCTCTGTAAGATGAGGATAATGGTTTTTACTTCCTGGATTATTTTAAGCATTAAATAATTTACTGTATGTAAAAGACAAAGTAGTCTCTGCCACATAGTAAGTACTCAGTATCTAAGATGAGCTATTATTATATGCAGGTAATTGGTATTAATACATAAAATTATTTATAACAAAACTTGTTTAATAGGATGCATCTTTAGTTCATCACCAAAATACAAAAGGTACTGACAAGATACAGCTTTCCTGTTTAAAAATTAGAAACAAACAGAGCACTCTCAGATTTCTGATGTTTGAAATTCTGCTGATAGAAATGTATTCTTTTGCCTTTTTCTCCTGGTTGCAAATATCCTTAACAGAGGTGATGCATTAAAGTAGCTAAGATACACATATTTCACTGAAAGTTAGTTTATCAAAAACATTTATGTGAATATATTTTTATAGACTAAAGAGAAGATATGTAGGGAGTAATTCCGAGATGCGGAAGGGAAGAGAGCACTGAAACCAAATTTGTCTAGTCTTAAGAGTGAGAGCTCATGTGCATTGTAAATCTCTATCCTCGTTAATGCAAGTCAAAACATGATTTGTAAGAAAGGAGGATTCTTCAGTTCTTTTTCTCTATATTGGTAACTATAACTATACTGTGATGGTCTGGAACCAAACCCACAGTATCTCCAAGGTATGTCTGGATTAGATGTGAAAATTCAGTTCAAAATTCTGCTTTCATCAGTAATTCTCAAAAGATTAGTTGTTTTCCTTTTTCAACATAAAAAGTGCTCTGAAAAGTACTATCACCTATGGAAATCCAGTTATGAAAACTGAATGGTAGTCCAGGACATTAAAAGTTCACAGAGAAATTAAATGTTGATTTTATTTAATGCATAAATATAGGAGTATCTAATTATCATCAATAATGCTTTTACCTCCTCACTAAGCAAACATCAAGGTAAGCCAGTATGAAAAAAAGAGGTGGTAATATCTTCGCATGAGAACTGGGTCGCATTTCACCCTCTGTTTTAATCAGAGTTTCAAAGGTTATAATTTTATCTCCTGGAGAGAAGTTTTTTAGACAAACACCTCTCAACTGTCTATGAATAGTTAGTATATCTTTAAGAAACAATATATTAAGGTGGGGACTTCGGATATTGTATAATTGATATTATAAATGTAGATTCAGAAAACACCAATCAAAAGGATCATTTTAAAAGTACACACAGTAGTAAAGTCTAATTAATTCAGACCCTTTTCCCTCAATATAGAATTTTTGATAATTTGAATCAGAACTCAGATGAAATTTAAGTGACACTATCATTAAATGATTTGTTAAAAATAAATAAATTCAACATAAAGAATATATAGAGTATTTAAAAATTTTTCAATCACGTTAAAAGCACCAATGCTTATATACTCATTAATGAAATCTCAGTATTCAGAGATGATACATTGTTAATCTGTTTCAGAAATCACAAATTGGCAGCTTGAGGTCAAAACAGGCTCTCCTGTCTGTTTTGTTTGCTGGCTTTAGTTTTTAACATTTAAAAACTAAGATATTTAACAACAATAAAAACAAAAGCGAATTCAGCTTTGGAAAAATCCAAAGATCTGACAACAATGGACCCAGAGTTTTACTTGGCAACAATTAAGTGGAGCTAATTATGATCTACTCCCTAAAAAGGGGCATCCATGCTCCACTTTCTGCAGTCCCCACCTGGCTTGCCTGTACTATTTATTACACATATTAACTCCTGGTTCATTTCAAAAGATATATATCAAAAGGTAATAAAACTATTCTTGCTTTAAAAGAGTCCTCAATTTCAACTTCTTGCTAATTCTACTTCCCTATTGGTTCTGTATTTGTAAAGTTTCAGAATTATGTTTTTACAAGTTCATTTGAACCAAAACTGGAAATCACAACAGAGGCATGGATAAAATAAGTTTCTTATAAAAACACAGAACAAGCTGTTCAGACCTCACCATGCCAATAATAGAAAACAAAACAAAACAACCTAACTTGTTGCACCTTTTGACATTAAAATTGTTTCCTTCAGTTTTATAGATGCAATATCAAAAAAAAAAGTGAGCAAGCAGAACATTTTGAATGGCTTTCGCTGCTTGTACTTCCTTACATTGACCGATATTGCCTGCTTTAAAAAAGTAAATTCTCTGTCTACTTGGATTTTATTACTATTTGTGGAAATTTTTTTTTAATAACAGAAATTTAAGTCGCACCACAGAGAAGACAGTGAATGCATTATCGTTTCTTGGTCCCAAAGATTGCTAGAATTTACCATCAATTATCAACTCTAAACTAGATACAGGTTTGGCTTCAGGATTAAACAGTGGTCATAACTCAATTACTAAGGGTATTGAGCAGGGCAGACTAACCCAGTTATTTAAAATTCCATTCTCTATTGATGAGATAAGGAAATAAGGGTATCACAACTTTTTAGTCTTTAAAATTTTTCCCAAATGCAGAGCCCCCTGGACAGATGAACTTCTTAAGCTACTATTAATAAAAACCTTATAGGAGATTATTTATAGCTAGCTGAATAGAAAACTATAAAGTCAGCCTAAATTGCATTTTTTTCTAGGATCAAAATTTTGACAAATACATTTAATAACCTATATGATCATCATAGCAATGATTTGTTAGAACGCAATTTTTAAAATATTTTCCTAGTTAAAATTTGCATTTATTCAAATGCTTAGAAAATTAAAATCTTAATTTTATAAGAAAAAGTCACATGGCCAATAAAAACTAAAAATGGACCTTTCTACTTTGTTTTAACACAGTCTAATCACAATATTCTCTTGAATTGGAGCCTTTTCCATTTGATGGGCAGAAGATTAAAAAAGTTGATTTGAATAATTTCTTCCGTGTTTCTAATATTAAAATGATGGTGCGGAGCTGAGGAATTGAAGTAATTAAGACAGATTAGCGAACTCAGAAATACAATTGCCACCAAAAACAGAAATATGCCATTTTTAAAGACAAATAATAGCCATTGCAAGACATCTGAAGGTACAAAAAAGACAAACTGCATATATTACATTTCTAATCAATGTTCTTCCGTGGGGAAAAATCACCACCATGATTCAATAACAGTCTGAGGTTTCATATGTGCTCTTACATAAAAATGTGCAGCACATGAATCAAAGCAAAAGGGACAAAGTAAAACTGAAAAACAGTAAATATGGAGAATTTACGAAAGGCTTCCAATCTATGAGATTATGTGACAAAATCTTTAGGAGGTAAAGAACACTGGCCATTTTTAGACATTCTTAGAACCATACTCTCCATAACAAAAAGGCACCAACAAAGGAAAAAAACTTCTACAGTAATATTTCTAGAGTCTGTTCATATTTTACTTACTATAATTAGCCTGATGTGTCAACCTATTAAAATAAAGCTATCTGTTGTTCTGGAAACATAAAACCAATGGACATCTGAATTCTCCTTCCATCAGTGAATTTCACCAACTTACAAACATCAAAATTTAAAATAACTCTCAATATTTACAATGATGCTAATAATCTAGTCTTTAGATTGCTTTTTTGAACTCTACAGGAATTTTTAAAAACTCCTTTGATTGTATTAACTGCATTCTATTTTTTTAAAATTTGAAATATCTTTTACTTGATGAGATTTGTTCTCTAGGAAAGAAGGAAGGGAAAATAAAAGATTAAGAACGTTGACTCTTCTGAAGGATTTTATTCTAATGCAAAGTTTAAAGAGTGATGTAAAAATCAAATGACACTTGTATATTTTGGGAAAACAATTTTTAAAAAAACCACTTTTCTTTTACTTCATTTCACCTTATCAACATGTATTTCTTCCTTTTTCACAGAAAGAATCAAGACCTGAAAATAATAGGTTGCTTGAATTTTTTTTTTCTAAAAGAGACAGGGTCTCGTCGAATGTCTCAGGCTGAACTGCAGGCATTACTCGCAGGCGCGGTCCCACTGCCGCCCAGCACCGGGAGTTCGATTTGCTCGGGGTCTGGCCTGGGCAGGGTCCCCGCCTCTGCATACGACCTGGTGCCCCAGGGCTCCCCGAGGAACCCCATGTTGGTGCCACGCCAGGTGCGGACGTCTGCTTCACACAGCACAGTCCTGAACCCCTAAGCACCCACGATCCACCGGCCTCAGCCTCCCAGGAAGCTGAGATTCCAGGCGTGCACGATCAAGCACGGCTGCTTGAATATTTAATTAGCTTCTCATTGCATCAGTTTTATCAGCCATTTTCAACATGTGGTGTCAAGTTCTATTATATGGAATTCCATGCAAGCACAGGTGGATGAGATGCATTCCAGATATGCAAACTATATGTACACTATGTGGAAACACCCGTTTCAACAAAGTTACTTCTCTCATGCCATGCCCAGTTAATTTTCAATAACAGGTACAAAATGGAATGAATCTTGTTTTAGCCCTTTGTATCTAGTGTTCCTAATATTTTTATATAACTTATAAAGCACTATAACCCACACAATTAAAATTATTATATACTTACAGTAAGATTTCCAAACAGGAGGTCTATATTCATCCGTATCTGAAAAAATAAACATCAAATTAATACTACTGAATATTTTATCATTTAGAAGATTTATTAGTCTCAGTTTCTATTTTCTTGAGGTACAGTTTTACAAGAAAGCCACTTGTGTTTATTCAACTGCTTCTCACATAAAAACATCAAGGTAATTTTTGCTATTGGCTCTTATTCTGACAGTCACTGAGGTCACAGTCAATAAAGTCTTTGTTTCTCTAGGCTGAATTCTCTGCTTTATTTCACTAAAAGCTCCCTGAAGTCATTGGACTTCTTCTTTTTCCATCACGTTGACCAGATAATGATTTTAATCCCCAGCAATGTATTACTATATTTTCCCCATTACCTTCGGGAATGAACAGTGTTACTGAAGAGAAGAGAAGCAAGGTACAGACCTTAGTTCCCATATGTCCTAGACATAAAACCCAGGAAATGAGAAACACTTCAATGGAAGAGAGTGTATTCAGGGAAGTACAGGGAGCATGAGGTGAACATCTGCTTTTCAAGTCCATTTCCCCATGATCTGCTTGAATGAAGATGTAGGCAAAAGGGGGAAGAGGAAGTGGAAAGAGATAAAAATACAAATGCATGAGGGAGATGGGGGAATTAGAGAAAAGAGAGGGTATAGTGTGGTCTGAATTCTCATCAGGGAAGAATTGTTGAGGAATAACTGTCAGCCAAAAGCTCTGCCTGCAAGGCTATGTAGCCAAACCAGCAGACCCAGCTTTGTGGTATGGGGAGGTATGGCCAGCCTTATTACCAGGCTCTGCTGGCCTCCAAAGTGAACCACAGGGATTTGATTCTAAAAACCTTGGTCTCTAAGGAGGTAAGAAAATTCCTGAAAGTTCATTGAAAAGGCTGAATCTAGCATACGTAGTTCAAGTAAAAATGGTCACAGACTCAAACATGCAAGCTAATCTTTAAATTACAATCTCACATTTCATTTATGTTTTCACGTAAACCACATAAACTGAATCAGAGTGCTATAGCAAGACCATTAATTATGGGCATAAGAACATAAAAGTGTAAGTCTCAGATGATGTAGAAATTGCTTGGTCCCAAAGAGAGGTGTTCAGGTATGTTTGCTCATTGAACGAGTAAAATATTACGTGAATAAATGAAGTATGCATGAATGAATGCAGCAAATATATGAATGAGTAATTATCCAGGAAAACAGCCACTTCAGGTGAACTCACCTACTGATGATACAAAGTTAGGATAAAACAGGACCTTAATGCAGTGATTTATCGACACATATATATTTGCTTAGCTAGGGTATAAGTGTGTGTGTGTATTTTGGTGGTTAATTACATTGGGGTTTGTGTTAATTAAATTATAATTAATTCAGTGATTTTTTTTCAATACTAATAAAATTTTGTCTGTAAACATTCAATTCATTTTATGGACTTCACTGAGGACATTTGAATGCTGCCATATTGTCATTCAACCCTAAGGAGTGTGATATGTAGTCAATTCAGGATTTAATAGGAGAGGATAAATTCATTCTTTCAGGGCTCATCTAAATCTCCATGTGTGTCTCAATCTCTTTGGCTCCAACCAGTATGAACTCCTAATCTCAAGGGCACCATGTGAAAGACAGCCCATGTGAAGCCAGGAAATAGGAGAGTGGCCAACGGGGCAAGAAACCTGAATGGTTCAGAAAAACAGGACTCAACTTCTTGATATGTAAAATTAGTTACTCAAGTGAGGGAGACCAGTATTCTAGGATCCAAGGGTCTTCAGGAAGGAAAGAAACATGACCCCAATCTGGTTCCTGAGATTCAAAGTTCAGGAGCTCTGTCACAGAAGAACTCATAGCCCCAAACCAAGTCCCATTGGTCAAAAACAATAGACACCGAAGAATGATTAAATTGAAACCATTGATTTAGGTGCACAAAAAGGGCTATGGGTTTACTAAGGAGGGCAAATTCTGGCACAATAAGAGGCTGATGCTGAAGTGTCTCTCACATCAGCCTCCCTAGCATACTACATTGTTTAGTATATGTCAGTATAACTAAAAAAAGCTGCAATTCTGACTTCCAACTGGGGTCACTGCTGTGATATGGGCCATAGTCCGACCAGAAATGGTATCCCAGCAGCAGTTGGACAAACAGCTATTAATAAACAGCTCAGGGAAGACGATGGAGTAGGGAGTTCTGCAACTCGGTCCTTCCACCAAAATGGCTGTTGAACAGGCAGGAACTGTCTGAAACAACTGTTCTGGAGTTCCGGCAGCCAGAAGAACACTGTACAGCATTCAGGGAAGAGCAGGAGGAAGAGACTGGTGAACTACGATGGAGAACAGTGAGTTGCTCTTTCTGCACGGCAGCGCCCATCCCCCACGCTGGGGGCAGGCCGCCTTGGGGTCCAGTCCCAGGATGGCTCACTGGAGACAGAAAGGGATATAAAATCCTCTTCCCCCAGAACAGGGGTAGGCACAGCAGATCACTGGGTCCTGCCTCTGAGCTACTATTTTAACCCACCCTGGATAAAGGCAGCAGCAGCCATTGTTTCATTGCCACCTCCAACAGGGGAGGACACAATGGAGATTTAAAGACTTAGTGCTCTCTCAGGGCTGTGGGGAAATGTTAGCTAAAGGGGTGCTTTTGCTAGGCATGCCAGGAAAGTACAGCTTTGAAGGCCTTCAAACAGGCTTTTGGTATAGTTCCTGATCCCTTCCCCAGGACACAGGGGAGCCAGTCTTTGTCTCCTTTGTGGTACCCTGGCCCTGTTTTGGCTAGGAAATACTGACTTGGGAAAGTCCTCTCCGGGGTGGCCCTGTTCCCAGAATTAGACCTCCAGGCAAAAACAACTAGAGACAACTACGGGAGTGAAAAAAACTAAAGAAGCAAAACAGAAACAAACAAAATACATCAAGATGCATGGAGAAGGAAAAAAAGGAAAGAAAACTTTCTCTTGGAAGTGAAATAATTCATGCAAAAAATGCAATCTTAAAAACTGTACTGCATATCCAGTGCAAGAAGCAGATGAGATCTGAAAAACAACTAATCAGTCAAACACAGGCTGTTCTAAAGATCTAAAAATAACTTGACCCAAACATCAAAGAAGAGCTTTAACAAAGTCAATCAAGAAAAAAAAACCCTAGGCAAGAGACAGAAACTGACCTTCAGTTTCTTTACCTTGATTATCTTCAAGATAATCAAATTTGTAGACATCAGCTACAAATTACAAGCCATATATTAAGGAACAGGAAGCTATGACCCAGTCAAGGGAACAAATTAAAACTTCAGAGGAAGCACAGAATTTGAAACATCTAATAAAAGTTGTTCAAACAAATCTAATTTCAAGGAGATGAAGGAAAATATAGATGAAAAGATAAAGGATATTAAGAAGACAATGTGCAAGCAGAAAGAAGAATTTCAGAGTATAAAAAGAAACATAACAGAAATTATGGAAATGAAAGGCATAATACAAGAGATTAAAAGTACACTAGAGGCATACAAGGGCAGATTTGACCTGGCAAAAGAAAGAATCAGTGAACTAGAAGACAAGACAATAGAAATCATACAGACAGAAGAACAGATAGAGAAAAGAATGGAAAATATTGAGCAGGGACTCAGGGATCTGAATGAGAGAATTAAGTGCACAAACATACATGCCATGGGTGTCCCAGAAGGAGAAAAGGGAAAGAGGGAAGAAAAAATACTTGAGGAAATAATGGCCCAAAATTTCCCAACTCTTATGAAAGACATACATGTCCAAGAAACGCAATGTACTGCAAACAGAATAAATCTTAATAGGCCTATTCCGAGACACATATGAATCAGATTATCAAATGCCAATGATAAAGAGAAATTCTAAAGGTAACAAGAGACAAGTGATTTGTCACATACGAAGGCTGTGCCATAAGACTAAGTGCCTGTTTCTCATCAGAAACCATGGAGGCAAGAAGGCAGTGGCATGATATATTTATGGTACTGAGAGAGAAAAACTACCAGCCAAAAAGTCTTTATCCAGCAAAACTGTACTTCAGAAATGAGGAAGAGTTTAAAATATTCACAGATAAACAGAAACTGAAAGAGTCTGTCAACAAGAGATCTGCCCTACAAGAAACACTAAAGGGAGTTCTGCAGGCTGAAAGGATAAGACAGGAGAGAGTGGCTTGAGGTAGTGTTAAGAAATGATTATCAGCAAGTGTAACTAAAAGGGTAAAAAGAGAGACCCAAAAAAGGATATGACATGTAAAAACTGAGGATAAAATCACTGATGCAAGTATGGCCTTGTGCTGGTTTGGATGTATTATGTCCCCCAAAATGCCATTATCTTTGATGCAGTCTTGTGTGGGCAGGAAACACATTGGTATTGATTGGGTTGGAGACTTTCGATTGGAAGTTTCCGTGGAGATGTGATCACGCAACTGTGGGTGAGATCTTTCACTGGATAATTTCCATGGACGTGTAGCCCCACCCATTCAGCATGTGCCTTGATTAGTTTACTGGAGCACTATATAAGCTCAGACAGAAGGAGCAAGCTTGCTACAGCCAAGAGGGACACTTTGAAGAATGCACAGAAGCTCAGAGAGGAACTGCAGTTTACAGAGACATTTTGGAGATGGTCTTTGAAAGCAGACTCGTGCTCTGGAGAAGCTAAGAAAGGACAAATACCCCAAGAGCAACTGAGGAAGACACTTTGGAGAGAAGCTGCAGCCTAGAGAGGAACGTCCTGGGAGAAAGCCATTTTGAAACCAGAACTTTGGAGCAGATACCAGCCATGTGCCTTCCCAGCTAACAGAGGTTTTCGGACACCATTGGTCATCCTCCAGTGAAGGTACCCAATTGTTGATGCATTACCTTGGATACTTTATGGCCTTAAGACTGTAACTGTGTAACCAAATAAACCCCCTTTTATTAAAGCCAATCCATTTCTGGTATTTTGCACCCTGGCAGCATTAGCAAACTAGAACAGGCCTCTTCATTAGTAACACTGAATGTTAATAGATTAAATGCCCCAATCAAAAGACACAAATTGGCAAAATGGATAAAAAAACATGATTCAACTATATGCTGTTTTAAAAAGGTTCATTTTAGACCCAAAGACACATATAGGTTGAAAGGGAAAGACTAGAGAAATATAGTCCATGAAAATAGTAACCAAAAAAGAGCTGGAGTAGCTATACTAATATCAGGCAAAATAGACTTTAAATGCAAAACTGTTGTAAGAGACAAAGAGGGACACTAGATATTAATCAAAAGGGCAAATCAATGAAGAAGAAATATTTAGGAACCTCATCAGGGTGCCCAAAATACATTAGGCAAACACTGACAAAACTGAAGGGAGAAACAGACGTCTGTATGATAATAGTTGGAGACTCCAAAACCACTCTCGTGAACATCTAGAGAGAGGATCAGTAAGGAAACAGAGAACTTGAAGAATATGAAAAGTGAATGAAATCTAACAGACATAACGAACATTTTACGCCAAAATAGTAGGATATACATTCTTCTCAATTACACATGGATCATTCTCCAGGAAAGACCACATGTTGGGTCACAAACAAGTCTCAACAAATTTTCAAAGATTGAAATTACTCATTCTATGAGGCCTAAATCACTCCTAAAAACAAAGCCAGACAAAGATAATACAAGAAAAGAAAATTACAGACCACTATCTCTCATAAACATAGATGCAAAAATCCTCAAAAAAATACTTGCAAATTGAATCCAACAGCACATTAAAAGAATTATACACCATGATCAAGAGGATTTTACCCCACTTACGCAATGATGAGTCATCACAAGAAAATCAATTAATATAATACATCATATAAAAAACCAAAAGGGAAAAAAAACACATGATCATTTTGATTGATGCAGACAGGCATTTGACAAAATCCAGCATCCTTTCTGGATAAAAATACTTTGAAAAATAGTAATAGAAGGAAACTTCCTCAATACGATAAAGGGCACAAATGAAAAACACCCAGCTAACGTTGTACTCAATGGTGAGAGATTGAAAGCTTTCCCTATAAGATTTGGAACAGGATAAGCATGCCCACTGTCACCTTTGTTATTCAACAGTGTGCTAGAAGTACTAGCCATAGCAATTGGGCAATAAAAAGAAAAAACAACCAAATTGGAAAGGAAAAATTAAAACTTTCACTATTTGCAGAAGACATGATCCTATGTATAGAAAGTCCCCAAAAATCTACAGTAATGCTACTAGAACTAATAAATGAGTTCAGCAAAGTGGTGGGATACAGATTAACACACAAAAATCAGTAGTGATTCTATACATTATTAATGAGCAGTCTGAGGAGGAAATCAAGAAAAAATTCCATGTACAATAGCAACTAAAAGAATAAAATATCTAAGAATAAATTTAACCAAGGATGTAAAGGACTTGTACACAGAAAACTACAAAACACTGCTAAGAGAAATCAAAGAAGACCTAAGTAAATGGAAGGACATTTTGTGTTCATGGATTGGAGGGCTAAATATCATTAAGATGCTAATTATACCCAAATTGAATTATAGATTCAATGCAATCCGAATCAGAATACCAACTGCCTACATTGTAGAAATGGAAAAGCCAATTACCAAATTGATCTGGAAGGGTAAGGGATCCCAAATAGCCAAAAATATCTTGAAAAAGAAGAACAAGGTTGGAGGACTCACATTTCCTGACTTTAAAGCATATTAGAAAGCTACAGTGGTCAATACAGCATGCTACTGGCATAAAGATAGATATATTGACCAATGGAATTGAACTGAGAGTTCAGAAACAGATCCTCACGGCTACAGCCAATTGATTTTTGACAAGGCTGCCAAGTTCACTTAATTGGGAAAGAATAGTCTCTTCAACAAAAGTGCTGGGAG
>PVKY010006751.1:0-15633 GCA_004027775.1 Bradypus variegatus | reverse complement strand
AACGCGCGCATTATACTGTGCCTCAGCGCTCCCAGCACGCCGCAGCTATTGGTTCACGGGGCCCCATTCCGAAGGGAAGCCACCCACTGTGGAGGTGAGGCCTGGGAGCACACGGGCACATGAACTGTTCAGGTCCTGCTCACTTTGCTACCACAGTGGTTCTACGGTTGGTCAATACAGGGTGTGGGTCACAGCACTCCTCCTCGAAGGGCCCAGGGACCCCTGAGAATGACAATGAAACGTCTTTTGAAGAGACTACCCAGCTACGCACTAAAACCCACAATTAAAACAAGGCCAGCAAACGACAGGCCGAGTAACCGTACAGTTGGAGCTCTCTCTGTGTTGCTTCTTTAAAACACACCCTTTGCTTTAAACACAGTATATGTTTTACTAAATTGTGACTCTCTCCTCTTAAGCACAGCTAGGATTTGTTCCTAAACCCAACAAATGCTTAACCAACGTCAGGCAGAAGAAATGGGATTGAATGTCTCTTTGATATTAAAATAATCACTTTCTTCAAAGAGAAGTTAGTGAGAAAACCCCAAGGCCCATTTTGAAAGGCAGAGCAAAGTTTAACAATTAACTTCAAAAATGAAGGACACTCATGTTCTGGCTCTCAAATCTCACCAAAGACCATGCTTTCCACCCCCTGTGTGCATTTTCAGATAAGAAGGAAACAGCTGAATTCACCATCATCCAAAATACAGCAAAGAGGCAGCTCCTTTCTTCTAAATGAAGAAGGCACATGTACACTGGTGAGTGCATAAGGAGTGGCTACCAGGCAATCACGGGAGGTTTCCAGGTTAAGCTTTGTTTGTGGCTGGGTACAGTGTACTTTATTGATGGTACATGACAAGGTGGGGCTCTCTGAGCACCCCTGTTCTTCAGGGCATCTGGGTGGAAGCTGTGGAAGTTGGGCCACTCTCAGTTGGGGGATGGAGTTGAGGCTAGGAATCCCCAGCAGCTGACAGCCTCTCTCTTCCTCTCGTGCTGCTGCTGGGCCTGGTGGTCGAGGGGCTCTTATTCTTTGGACGCCATGTGGACCACAAGGGCCACCACCCTGTTGCTGATGAGTAAACTCGGTGCCATACCAGGAAGTGAGACTGATGAAGTGATCACTGAGGGCATGCCAGCCCCAGCATCGAAAGTGGAAGAGTGGGTGTCACTTATGAAGTTAGAGAGGCAACCTGGTCCTCAGTGTGGCCCAGGATGCCCTTTAGGGGGCCATCTGATGCTTGCTTCACCACCTTCTTGATGTCATCGTACTTGGCTGCTTTCTCCAGACAGCAGGTCAGATCCATGATGGACACACTGGGGTGGGGCCATGGAAGGTCAGGTCAGTGAGCTCCACTCAGCTCCAGGATGACCTTGCCTACCACCTTGGCAGCACTGGTAGATGCAGGGATGATGTTCTGGGCAGCCCCATGGCTGTCATGCCGCAGTCTTCAAGGTGGCAATGATGGCATGGATGGTGGTCACGAGTCCCTCCACAATGCCAAAGTTGTCATGGATGGTCCTGGCCAGGAGCACCAGGCAGTGGGTGGTACAGGAAGACTGCTGACAACCTTGAGGGAGTTGTCATACTTCTCGTGGTTCACGCCAACAACGAACATGCAGGCAATCAGCTGAAGGAGCAGAGATGATGACACTTTTGGGGCTATCCTTCAAGTGAGCCTCAGCCTTTCCCAGGGTCGTGAAGACATCAGTGGACCCCACAACATATTCAGCACCACCACCACCCCATTCGCTCTTGGCAGAATCTCGCTCCTGGAAGATGGTAATGGGATTCCTACTGATAATAAGCTCTTCTAGTTCTCAGCCTTGATGGTGACTTTGAACTTGCCATAAGTGGAATCATACTGGAAAATGTAGACCATGCAGTTGAGGTCAATGAAGTGGTCACTGAGGGCAACAATTGACTATTTGCTGGACTTTGCAGCATCCCTGGTGACCAGGAGCCCGATACGGCCAAATCCCTTTATTCCGACCTTCACCCTTGTCTCTCAGGGATGCACAAAAAAGATGCAGCTGTCTGTTGAGTGGGGAAGAGCAGAGAGCTCTGCGTTGAGGTTCATAATGCCCTTTAGTCTTCACACAACACAGCATCAAGGTGTTTGAATATTCATTAAAGTCTTCATTAAAATACCCTTCTCTCCCTTCATCCATTTTCTGCTGCCTAAATAATGTTTCACGGGCAAAGCAGAAGATCAAATTCAGTTTCAAGCAATTGTTAGGGAGCCATTCTCACCAGCTTCCTCAACAGCCAGCAGACGCTCCCAGTTCATCGCTCCACCTAGGCTCCCCAGGACCCCTCCCAGGCCTGGCTGGCAAGGCAGAAATCCCAGAGAAGACACCAAGTCCAAGTCACCAGCCTCTGCCTCCACTTCCCTACAGTCTCTGTGAGCCCACTCTGAAGCTGCCTGGCTCTCTGGGTACACTGGGTTTTACTTCCTTGACTTCCAAGCTTTTCTCAGAAGTAGAACTTAGTAGAAAACGCTCACTTATGTTTGAATGGTCCTCCACTGAAACTTCTAATCTCACTCTCCAGAGAGAGAAATGATTGATATAGATAGAGGGCATGAGGCTGTGGCCAATCCAAATCTAACCTTTGAAATTCTAGCTTTCCGCTTTGCTATCTCAGGTAATCAAAACTGTAAAACTGACCAAAACTGGTCAAACTGTGAATCATATCTCTTGAAGTAAAAGATGAGATCTGGGCACTAAGCTGTTCCCAAAGGCTTCACAGACACCAGGAGCCACCTGGCCATGGACATGCAGGACACATGTGCTTTCCAGTTGCCAGAGTCACTGGTCCTCCCCACCCCCAGGCCCGAATGACACATGGGCAACAGCCAAAAAGTTCAGAAAGACACTGATTTTAAGAAGTGGAAAATACACAATGAGTCAGATGCTGGAACCCTTAAGAATCAATAAAGCTAAGCAATGCTGGGCTCAGGCAGAATCGGTCAGCTTTCCTTCCTTTCACTGAGAGAGTCTAAGAACTTCTATTTTTCCTAGAGCAAGGATTCCCACAGTCTATTGAGTCAGGTATATCAGGAAATCGAGTGCAGTACAGTGAACACACACATACAAGCAAAGAGGGAATGGGTAAGCCAGAGATGGATTCTTTGGGGAGCTGACATCTTCGTGGAATTGAATAAAATAAAGTATGACATGCAGTGAGAACAACCATGCAACCAGCCAAGTACTCCTCCCACCTGGACCAACATCTCTTCTCGAAGGACCTTTCCCAATACGACAGCTATGGCAGTTAAGTTCATGGTCAAACTGGCCAGGATATATGTCCCGTTGTTTGGTGAAGTAAGCACTGGCCTGACTGTTCCTGTGGGGACATTTCACGGATTTAAATCACCAGTAAGTTGACTGCATCTATGGCTGATCACATCTACAATCAACCAAGGAGATTGCCTTCAACAATGAGAGAAGTCTGAAGGCTTTAAAAGAAGTGAGGATTTCAGCAGTCAGAAGGGAGAACTCCATCTCTACTTCAGCCAGCCAGCTTCTTTTGGGAAATCCATCAATATCTTCATGGGAGTTCCCAGCTTGCAAACTGTCCTACGGACTTTGGACCTGTGCATCCCCACAGTCACCTGAGACAATTCTTATGAAAATCTCATAATATTTACCAATATCTCCTCTCGGTCCTGTTTTCCTAGAGAACTCTAACACCCAACAATCAGTAAAGCCAAATATCTAGAATCTAAAACCAGATCGTCAAACAGTTCAACAATGAAATACAGTCAATGCATTAATATTTTAATGAGCACAAAAAGTTGTCAAATCATTCAATAAAACTTATTTTAAGGTATGATTTATTTCATCTCACCCTTTAAAATGTTCTATAAATGAACACATACTGGGGTGGGGGTGGGGGTTCTGTTCACAACTTTTCTGATACGGTAAGCAATCAAAAAGTTGTGACTCTTCTGCTCTAGATCATGGAAAGGTGGGGAAGGGGAAAGTCAAGCCTGGATTTCAGAATGCTTGGACAGATTCAAAGAGGCTGGGACAAGAGACAGGAAGGCAGTTAAGAAACAACAGGAATAGTCTGTGAAAGCGATGAGGAGGCATGCAGGGAGGAGAGAAAACAGAAATGTTTCTTGAGCAGAAATAGACTGGAAGGGGGCGAGAGAGGTCTAGAATGGTTCTAGATTTCCGATTTGAGACACAAGTTTGGCAGAAGCACCAACTTGGATCAAGTGTTGCAGAAGGGGAGCAGAATGAGTGAAGGTGGAAGCAGAGGTAAGAGGGTGAGCTCATTTACTTGCTCTCCCAACATTTGCTGCATTTCTCTTATTTGTTGAGTACTGTACTAGATGCTAAGGATACAACAAATTAGACCTAGTTTCTACCTTCCTGGAGCTTATGTAACGGTGTAGTTACAACTACGGCACATTTTGAAGGAAAAGCACAGGGTGGTTGAGTGCAGACGGCAGATTCCAAGTAGACTGGGGATCGGAAAGGCCTCTAGGAGGGTGTGGCTGTTAAGCTGACACCTGAAGGGTGAGCAGGAGTTAGCCAGGAAAGGGCAGAGGGAAGCGCAGGAGGGAAGGCTTGCAGGAGAGAAGAGGAAGTGAGTGTGGCTGGAGAGAGGGGAGGTAAGAGGGGGCTGGGGGCGGACCAGGGCCAATCACGTGGGCCCTTGTGGCTGTGGGAGGAGTTTGGATTTTGTCCTTAGAGCAATGGAAGGCCAGAAAGCCAGGAAGATTGGAAGGGGGTGGGTGCATGGGTGGGAAGGGTGAGAATCTGATTTACATTTTAAAAGGATCATTAAGAGAGGGGTGGTAGGGCTTTGCAGCCGCACCCTCTCTAAACTAGGACTCAGGGAATAACTTCTAAAGAACAAACCTGAGAGGTCTGATCTGATTCTTGGCCAGATTTCCTCACCAGCCCTCCACAAATAAGGCCGCAACCATAAGAGGGGCACATTTCCCTTTATGATTTAAGAAAGGGACTTCATCAGTTTTTTAATTTTTAAACTAGACTTTTTTTTTTAATTTTCTTGTGGTAACATATTATAATCAGTTTTGACTCTTTAAATGGGTCGCCTATTGCAAGGTCTTGGCAAGAAGCCGTGCATCTCCGACAGGGCTGTGGACTCATATCTCTGCATACTTCTCAGCAGTTCTGGCCAAGGGTCTGGTAGGCCTAGTCTTTTTCAAGATAAAACTAATGGCTGCTAGACAGAGAAAAGCTGCATGTCTTCCCTGGATGGGGGTGCTCTGTATGAACAGCTCACCCCATCTTCACAGCAACACTATGAGGGAGGAGTTGGATCAAACCTCCCCCCTCCCCCCAGCATTTAAAAAAAAATAGATGGAGGTTCAGAGAGGCAAAATAATTTGGTCAAGGTCACAGAGCTATGAACTGAAGCCTGCTTGATTCCAAAATCGACTTGCTCTTTCCTTTTTCTCACTCCATGTCAGCTCGGTGTTTGCTAGCAAGAATAGGCCATTGTCTACTGGAAAACCCAAGGGCCTGAGACAAGCCCTAGGCTACAATGGCCACCTTGTGTAGGGCAGCCACAGATGAGCAGAATGGCAGGGCTGGGCATAACCAAGTGTCAGGGTCTGGAAGCCGCGGCTGTGCTGCAGCTATGCAAGACGCCCACTGCCACGTGCTTCCTGCAGCGCTGGGAATAACCCATAAGGAAGCCGGACTGAATAGGACTGAACCTGAGGACACCACTTCCTAATGACTATGATAGGAACCTGCTTATCACAGAAGGATCTCGGACTGTAAATATGTGAGGAAGTAGCTGTTCCTGCCACCTTCAACCAGCTGCATGTTTAGCAGAGTAGCAGAAGGAAGCTCATTTTTAGATTTCCATTACACGTGTCAACAAGACAGGCTCCAGGTGAGCGCTCCATCAATTACTTAGCCATGCCCCACCCCTTGCTTTTCATTGTAAATACTCAACTCCTCAGTGGTGGTCAGGACTGTGAAACAAAGATTTGCTAATTACATCATTTGACATCACCACTATCACCAAATTGCTCTGGGACAAAGCTCGGTTCAGAGTAACAATGGAGAACACTTGTTTCTGCAGGGAACTGGCACCACAGCCCTCTTAGTTCCCCTCCAGATCCAGGCCCTCCCAAGCTCTGTTCTCAGCAAAGGCCTCAGGGTCTCAAGAGGATCCCTGCGCCCTTCGACTTCCCATGCTGGCTGGTGTGGGGCACACCAGGAGGAGGCCAGCAGGTCAGGAAGGGGGAGGCGAAGGGGCGCCTTTACACGGCCTTGGGAAGAGGAGGCCCTTTGGCCAAAACCTGCTCGGTGCCATGTGCGCACGCAGCAGGGACCAAGGCAGCCGAGTTCCCGGTCTCCAGGACCTCACAGTCCACCACCATAGCCTGTTACCTTTGGACTTCTAGGGCCTAGTCTAGTCTGACCCTGGCTCCCCCGAGGAGCTAAATGGATGAAAAAATACCGAGATGAAGGCTGGCAAGAAAAGGATGTGCGTCTCCAAGGGAAGACTTTATGCAAAATATGGACGATCTTATGAAAAAAAGGCAAGTCATACATGACACTTGCAGGTTAATTCACTAGACTTGAAGCCTTAAGGAGTGGATTATGTCCTCCTCATCTTAGTTCCTTTCTTTGCTCCCTAACTCGGTGCCTCATCGAACATGTTCAACAGCAAAGAGCAGTTATTGCCACATAGCTAGTAACCAAATGCCTGCAGATGGAGAAAGTATTGCATGGTTCAACTAACATGCTTTGTTGGCTCTCTCCTATAGCTTCACTATCTGTGGAAACTGCAATACTCTCCAGTTGTAATACAAGGAACTTCACAAATGGTAGCAAAGTGCGCCTGAGAGAACTCCGATTTTAAGGAGCTGTGGGGCTGAGAACTGCAGCCAGCCTGGCCTCCTACAGCTCCACGTCTGTGCCCCCAGCCTTGCCTGGCTCCTTCTCAGTAGGGGCTCTCAGAAGTGTCTCCAGTCACTGCAGAGACAGATCCCACCCTTCCCTGCCTACCCCCACCCCAACCCCCTCACCCCCATTCTCCTCTGCACCCCACAGGAACCAGACAGTCCAGCCTGGCTGGGTCCAGCCTTCTTGAAGACAAACAAAAGTGTACATTAATTCTTTTGGCAATGTCATGTGATTACCTGAATACATTACATCTCTCCAACAAGCCAGGCTCTCAGAGCTGGGGATTTCTCTGTCCTTCCCTCAAAGTAAATAATCTCTCTGAGGCGGGAGCACATTTTCATTGCTAACCACAGAAACTCAGACATGGGCAAGGCCTCTGGGAAACTTTGCAATGAGTCTTCAGCACCCCACCACTCACCAGCACTGAGGAAAGGGGCCTCTTTGGTGAAGAGTTCAGACTGTTTTGAAATAACTTTTGCTGCATTTGCTGTATATCCTTTGCTATGTATGTTTTTCTATACACACACACTAAATTTCATAGAGTCTTACTCCTGCAATTAGAAAGAAGCCAAGCACTTCTTTCCCCGTAGGTCCATGGGGATTAGGGGACAGATTCAGATAGGGGCGTCAAATGTGGTTTCTGGGTCAATGCTGCCCCCTAGGGGCAGAGAGCTACAAAGGCACCGAGCAGTCCTCTGCCTTCCGGGGCCGTCAGAGGGCAGCGCAGAGGAAGGGCCTGGAAAAGCTGCGGACATCATGGCCACAGATGCCTGCTTCTGACTCTACCAAAAGGACCAAGCCTTCTAAGACACAGTGGGAAGTAAATACCTCCTGGAATACAAAAAAAGTTCAATTTCACCTTTATTAGAATAACCACAAAGCATCTTTGGTAATGACTCAAATGCTGATGACTGCTTCTCCAGAAAGCCGGTTTCACAGAATCCCCGTGCCTGCGGCTGCAGTGCCCAGGGCGGTATCGCGATATGGACCTTCCAATAAAAACCCAACTACAGTCATGTGTGCTCCTACTGCGTGCTCTGACTGCTGCTAGGGGTGCTGGGAAACAATGCAGTAAAGTAACACCTTCCTTCACAGAAGTTACATGGGGACCCAAGACATTAAGTAACACACACAGGAAGACTTGATTGTAAGAGCTTTGGAGAAAAATAGAGGGAGGGAAAAAGGAAGAGCTGAGGTAGGGCGTGGGAAATGGGGAAATGGCTGACAGTGATCAACCCGAGACAGGGAAGGCCTCTGAGAAGGTGGATTCTTGTGACATCTGGTGGGGAAGAGCTCCAGGCAGAGGACAGCAAGTGCAAAGGCTGGAGGGGGCAGGGGGATGGCTGGGGGGAGGGCGGTGAGGTGAGGAAGACCAGGAAGAGATTAAAGAAGGGTATGGGTGTGGGTGTGGGTGGTGTCCAGGTCATTTGGGCCTGGGAGGTCACGATATGGGCTTTGGCCTGTATCCTGAATAGTCTGTTAAACAGGATTCTCTGTTTTGAATGAGGAAGTCCCAGGGAACCCCCCTCTTTTCTGTGGCACCCTGTCCCCAGCACACGGCCTGGAGCCCGCCTCCACAGGGCTCTGGGGCTCAGGGCTCAACACAGGCTTGTGGGAGCAAAGTTACTCAGCCAGGATTTTAAAACCATGAATTGTGACCCACTGGTAGATTGTGAACTCCTTTAATACATTATGACCAGTTTTGTTTTTTAACTTGTATTCCATGTGGTATTTGTTTTGTAAAATTACTGTTTCAGTCACACTAAATCTATACAGATATAGGTATTGGTTTTATGGTAAAATATATTTCTTACTGTAAGTCACAGTCAAAACAGTTTTAAAGCTATTGACTTAGGATTTGTTCAAAAACCCAAAAAGTTTCTTTAAAAAAGTAGCAGAGCTGCTCTTTCTCATAACAGGAACTCCCAGGGATTACTGGGGGTAATTGAGAAAGGGCCACGCATCCGGTCTGCAGCGGAGGGAACACTTTCAGTGAGGAACAACACGCCAGGCTCAGAACAGCCTTCACCAGAGCTCAGGAGGAAAGCAGAGTATTAGGAAAGGGTGGGCCTAATAATAGAACATTTCAAATTGTTAAAAATAAACACTGCTGTAAGCTGGGCAGAACCTAGCTGAGCGGATCTGGTCGTCTTTGCCTCTGCGCTTCTGGAGCTTTGCTGGGAAGCCTGGTGGCAGCGGCCAGCAAACCTAGCTTTTCCCTTCCTGGACCCTACTGTCACCACACCATGATGCCCTGGAAGGAAAGATGTGCCTCCCACACATGCTTAGGGACGACAGCTGACATTTTCATGACGTTAGCTAACTGAAGGTGGGTTGTGTGTGCATGCACGTATTGTGGGAACAAACTATAAAGGGCCCCACAGCCCAGAACTTGGAGATAAGTAACCTTCTCCTGGAGAGTTAAACCAAGACACTCCACATGTTAATGGGAGGAGAGAAACAAATGGCAACGTGCTTGGGGCACAGGACTGAAGAATCTGATGGGAAGGTGCAGCCAAGTAAGAGCGCGTGGTAAGAAAGAGGGCCTGGTCCACGGTTCCAGTCAATCAGAAGGAATAAAAAGATGTCACTCAGGTGACTTGCGGAGGTTACAGAAAGGGGAAATCAAGACTGTGTCAGTCTGACTTCACCTCCAAGGGAGAGAGCTTTGCCCAGTCAGCTCAAATATCGCTGGCCTTGTCACAGCTCCATTCTTGCAGCTGTGACAACTGGCCACGAAAAGAGTCAATTCTCTCTGCCAGCCTTAGGACGCCAGCCAGCCTGGCCTCCGTCTCGGAAGTGCCCCTGGGGAGAGACATAATGCACTGGGGCCAACTAAGGGTCTACCTGGCGGTTCTGGTTGAGACAGCACTAGTCTTCAAGTTTCTCCATCTGCCTCCTGGGGGCATGGCTAGGGCTGGTCTGGTCCCAGCGTTTCCTTCCTAGGTGCTCGGACAAAATTCAGTTTCTGGACCAGCAGAGAATCAGAGCCAACCCTCAACCCTGGCACTCACTGTGTGTACGTAACAATCATGGAGGCAGCTTATAAAATTTGCATTCTGACACCACGGTCTGGGTTGGGCCCAGGAGCCTGTATGCAGACAAGTCTCCTGGGACGCTCCAGTGCAGATGGCAAACAGAGCATGTTCTGGGAAACCCTGGCCCAGCTCAGTGACCCACAGCACTGCTTCCCTGTGAGGTCCTGACTCAGTGGAAATCAGCATTCCTCTAGGACACTCACAGCTACTCCCTTAGTGAGGAGGTCTTCTATTAAGGAAGCCAGCAAGTAAATGCTAATTAATTTCCCTCACCCCAGCAACACTTTATGTCAGTCAGAAAAAGTCCTCCTCACGCACTGTCCACATCAGCCTTAGCTGGGACTGGTGACACACCGTAGGCAGAAGAAGTGGAGAGGAGCAGGCACTACCCTCCTGCCTCAGGAGCCTGAGAGGAGGAAGGCAACCTTAGCCCTTTCCCACCTGCCAAGTCTGGCAACGGGCTGGGAATTTATACAGCTGGGCTGAAAACAGATGGGCCCGGGAGATGGCAAGGGGCCGCTCAGATCCGAGCACGGGAAGAAGCGCAGACATCACACGCAGGTCATTTGGTAGACACATTTTTCTAAGGAGCCAGTGCAGTTTCAGGTTTAGCAAGGGAACTCGGCATCTCCATCTCAGAGCATTTTCCATAGAGCTGGCAGTGGTAATTCACATACCCCAGGTCGGAAAGATACCGAGTAATGTGAACTCAGGGGACATCAGCTAGAACATTCCACAAGGGTTACTGCCTCGTAAGCAGGGCCTCAGTCTGATCTCCCACCTGCAGCTGCCCTCCCCTGTCAGGCTTACTAGAGGAGCCCAATACATGCATAATCACAATAAAACGAAAACTGTTCCAAAAGAGGTTTGGAGTAAACCCTGTGGAGTGAAGGAGGTAATTAAGGCAAAATTGTACTTTCTCAAATGTTATAGCTAACAGAACATGTCGGAGATTATCTTTAGGTTCTTGGATTAGGAAAGGCTTGCTTAAACAAGTCCCCCAGAGCACAAACTGTAAAAGCAAAACAATCAAACTGAATAATTTTGTTCAAAGGACACCACAGACAAATGTTAACAGATGCCTGCTGGACTAGGAGAAGGCAATGGAACATTTAAAATCAAAACAGGATTCGTGTGCAGAATGTACAGGGAACTGGTAGGAAATTTCATAGCAGAAATGGGTTAAAGACAGGGCTAGGAGAGTCACAGAGGGCAAGAGGCTCAGCTTTACACCACCAGAGAAACACACGTGAGAACACTGTGCACCCAACAGCTAGGCGAGACTCCGGACGCCCTCAGCTGCTCGTGAGGATGCAGACAAAAGGCAGGCGCAGTGCCCTGCTGGACCAAGCGTCGACCTGCTGGCCTGAGTCCGGCCCTCCTGGTCTGAGGCGCTTCCCCTTCCCCAGAGGAACTGCACAGGCCCAGGACACCCAAGAGCGAAGCACAAAGCCGGCACCCGGGCACTGCCGATCGTGGCACAGAGGAAGCCCCAGGAGGCCAAGAAAGACTGCATATGCCAACTTTGTGATACCATGCAAGTGAGAAGAAATGTTTCCATACAGCAATAGAGAAAAAGCTCAAAAATATAACAAGAAAAACCAAACCACAAATGAAGATAAAATGGGGGGCGGCTGCTGCACGTGCCAGGGTACTGCCCCGTAACCTGCTCCTGCCACACTGTATTGCTCCTTACCGCCCTTGGCACCGCTGTCTCCTGCCGGCCAGCCCCCAACCAACAGCTCGAGGTCTTTTACAACCAGATTCTTCATGGACAATGAATGGCACGATGCTGCCAGCAGCAAGAAGGTTCCCACTGCCAAACCTTCCACTGGAGAGGCCATCAGTCTCCAGCTGAAGGGGACAAGGCAGGCATGGACGGGGCAATGAAGCTGCTTGGGCTGCGATCCGGCTGCGGAACGGCCCGGGCTATCTGGCCAAGGGACTGTACCTTCCGGCAGCCTCGGAGACCTCAGACGATGGCAAGCCTGGCACCAACTCCTCCTGGTGGGTGTGGATGTGGTCCTCAGACACCTCCAGGATTCTGTGTGGCTGGGCTGATACATCCCACGGGAAAACCATTCCCATCAAGGAGGCCTTCTCCAGCTACACTGCCGTGAACCCCTGGGGTGGGTGGGCAGATCACGCTGTGGAAGTCCTGATCCTGACACAAGCGTGGACACAGGGCCCAGCCCTGGCAACTAGAGACACGGGGGCTCTGAAGGTGGCCAAGCAAACTACGTTCACTGCCCTCGATGTGAACAGCTCCCAGGAGAGCCAGGACTTGTTTCTACTCCCCACTTTGATGAAACAGAAGAGTAACTTTGGGATATTCACTTATCTACCTGAAAACTAGAACAGACCCCTAAGCAATCCTAGATTTTTACTAACTGTAGCTTAATGATTATTCTACTCAATTTCAAAAACTCACCTCCTCAAAATGGAGTTACACTCGTAACCATGTTTACACGGTGGATTTGAGGATGTCTGTTTTGAAGGTGTGGTCTGAGCAGCCTGTGACACCATGCACCTGGAAGACAAGCCTGAAGAGGGGGCTGGAGCACAGATGCGGGAGTCTTGGGCACGCAGAGCGCATTTCAAGCCAGGGGCCCGGATGAGATCACTCAGTGCGAATGGGGACAGAGCCCCGGGGCACCCCAGAGGGGTGCTGCAAAAGGCAGAGGGGGAGAAGTAAGAAACTTCTGAGCAGTGGGACTCTTTAAGGCACTAGACTGTGTTTCTAAATGGAAAGATGACAACAAACAGTGAGTGGGCAAAGCTGGTATGTGCTAGGGGTTGGCAATCTCGATCTTTTGTGCTGGTTAATAACATCAAGACTGTCTCTTATCCTATTTGCCTTTCTCTCTGGTGATGTCTTGTAGAATCCGATACGGAATTTCTGTCACTTTGTATTCCTAGTGTGATACGAATCCAAAGTCCTGCTAGTGTTGGGCTTCTTGGAACTGAAAGAGATGTAAGTAACTGGTTTAACTTTGAGCCCCATTCAATCACCAGATAACAATCAGATAATTCGTGTTCCAAATTTTGTTAATTATTGATGGGTTAGAATCGCAATATTCACATAAGATAAAATAACACATTAGTAGCAGCTTCCTGGAACCACCAACTTTTCAGTTCTAACTCACAAAAAAGGAATCCCTAAGGTGAACACCCAGATGAAATGTACCAATACAATTTTTCAGTACAGTCGGGCCTACGACAGGTATTTATTGCTTGGAAGTGTGTGTATGGGAAGAACACAGCTTCCAAATAGCTATGAAATTGGTAGTTATATTTCATAACCATTTTTGATAATGAGATTGGATAATTTCTTCCAGAAAACATGGGAGCAGGACAGCAGGCTCTTGGAAGAGGTGGGGGCAAAGAGCCAAGGAGAGCGTGAGAGTTGGACAAGGTGGAAAATAATCCTGCACTCTTTCTCACCACACCTTTCCCTCTCGGACCCCCTACATGGGTGCTTTGTGTTATCCCATCTTCTTGAAGACTCCCTCTCCCAGCTCCTGCTCTTCCTCCAATGACATTCATTCTCCTCTCACAACTGGACTTTATGAGAAGGTCCAGACCATGGGCATGGGGGTGGGGGTGGGGGCTTCCCTTCCACGTAGCCCCCATTCATTCTTTCTTGGGGCCCCCCAGGGAATGCAGCTCTCCACAGTTTCCCTCTTCTTACTGTTCCCTGAGACGGACACACAGGCATATTTTATCGGAAGGATCTTATGTTTCAGCACTTTGGTGGAACAGACCGGAGAGAAAAATGACATAAGGGAAGTTAGTTTTCAGAAACTTTGCTTGGTATGTAAAGGCAAGCCCTTTGCTCTCTTCTCCTAGGTGTTTCCTTCAAATCGCACAGGAGCAGTGTAAGGACTAAATGAGGAAATTCACCGCCTCTGGAATGGTGCCTGGCACTTGGCAGGCTGCCCTCTGGGGTGTTGACTTCACTCGAGTGCTCGCGCCACTCCGTCACTTGAGTTCTTAGCTCCCTTGCAATGACAGCAGCTGTAACGAGCCTGGAGTTGCTGCGGCTTGTTCTATACACTTCCATGCAGTGCAGTCTGGGTATGTATCTATTTTTTCTGCTTTTGTTTGCCCAGGTTTGCAGGGCAGATTCTATGCTGACATCATCCACTTAAAATACTTGCCAAGTGCCCACTGGGGACCAAGCAGAGTACCCGGTGCTGTCATGGCAATGCTTGAAGTTACCAAAACTGCGTGCTCTTACTGTGCTTCAAATGTCGGACTACCTGGAGTAAGAGGGTCTCATCCTTCAGTCGTGTCCCCTCTGTCAATTCTCTGCTTGAACTCCTCACCATGACAAAGTTCTCTCTTTAGAAGTTCAGGGTCTTCTTCACTGCCCAGGGACAGTAAAGTCTGTTTGTTTTTTTTTTTTTTTTAAAAAGCACCCTGATTGCGCTCTGCCTTGGCCCCACGCCCACCTTAGGCACCAGTCCTCTGCCCGAGGGGCCCCGTCAGCTCCGGAAATGAGAGGGGAACCAAGGGGATGACTCTCTCAAAGAGTTTTAGAATGACTTTTCTTCAAAGAACTTAGTGTGCTCCCAAGTTCTTTATTCACGCAGGTAAGAGAATCCTCACCATCTTGCCAGGAAGGAGAGAGTGAAACAAAGGTGGAGCAAACGTCAGGGCAGCCACTGGGCTCCCCAGCCCGTCGTCCTGGTCCCTCGCCCACCGGGGAGGCACAGCACTGCACCGGCTCACTCCTCTCTCGCAGGCTGAGGCAGCCAAGGGCTCCATGGCTGGCGGCAAGCTCCAGAGCTCCAGCCCACTCTCTTCTCTTGAAGGAAAGCCCTTCCCTCGCCCTCAGCAGGCTTGGATAGAGGCAGCTGCTTCCTGGGTTAGAAGTTTTCCACCTTCTTGTAAAACAAAACAAAACACAACAAAAAACAAAAATCCCTCCTCAGAGAAAACAGTGAAGATAGGCAGTCAATCCTTCTCTCTTCACTATTGAAAAGTGACCAAAAAAAAAAAACAAACAAAAGCCCACAACCAATGCATCTTTTAAGTGCAGGAGAAAGGAACTGAGTATGTAGCTCAAAGAAGGGAGGAAAAAAATGTCTTCCGGGCACTGGGCATGATAAGAAATCTAAATGGAGGGCTGCCAGCTTGGAAGGCACAGAAACACAGCGAGGCCTGGGTGCCGAGCCACACTGAAGGCGGCCTCGTCTTCTTCCGGCACCTCGGCTCTCCCAGTTTCAGATCCGCTCCGAGCAACTGGTGCCTGCTTCTGTCCTGGGCAGCGGGACATGGCTATCAGGCCAACAGGGCCCAGGATGGTCCAAGCATTCCTCCTCTCCCAGATCCACAGAGCCAGCATCTGGCTCCTCATTCATTTGAAAATCAGTCCTCCCTCCAGGAATATGAGCTGTTTTAATAAGTGACTTTGAGTTCTGTGGGATGTAATATCATAAAGAACATTCGAGTAGGCTAAAAGATATTTTAACACAGGCCAGGTGGCTGTGGATGGCTCCTTCAGGGAACAAGTGGTGTTTCCTAGCATCTTGCTCCTCAAAGGAGCATCACTGTCTTCACCTGTTCTAAACGCAGAGTCTCAGGCCCCACCCCAGACCTCTTCATCAGAAAGAATCACACTTTGTTGAGATCACCAAGTGACTCTGACATACGTCCAACTTTGAAAAGTCCTGACCTCTTTTTTTTTTTT
>PVKY010006750.1:0-15632 GCA_004027775.1 Bradypus variegatus | reverse complement strand
GGGACCACATCTCCATGGAAATAATTCAATCAGAGTTATCACCACAATTGGGTGGGTCACATCTCCATGGAAACAACTTAGTCCAAAGATTCCAACCTAATCAACACAAATACATCTGCCCCCACAAGATTACATCAAAGAACATGGCATTTTAGGGTGCATGGTATATCCAAACTGACCTACCCTGCACTCTCCATATGATAGCAACTAGCCACGTATGGTGATTGAAATTGAAATTTTAATTAATTGAAATGAAATAAAATTAAAAATTTAGTCCTCAGTCACACTATGCACATCCCACATGGGGCTAGTGGCTTCCATACTGGACCACATAGCTCTAGATTAATACCATCCTATGGGGTGATTGTGCTGCCCCAAATGCCAAAGTTTTCCATAACAATACCCTGGGGTTCTCCCCTTTAGCCTAAATTCCACTTTTTGACAAGAAGTGATCAATGCAAATGAAATTACAGCACAGTTAGTAGAGAAGCAATTTCCACCCTCAGCATTTGGGACCATTTAAAATTGGTAGGAAAGGACACAAAGCAGTAGTTCTGAAATAGTCCCTTGCTCCGTGACCCTCTGGTAGAGGGAATGGATCAGCACTCTCGAAAATCATGCATTCAAATGTGGATTACCTTGATTTGGGGAATGTTACTGGTTATTGATTTTACCTTCATCAGGGAAGTATTATAAAAATCATGTCTGCTGAAATAACAAAATTTCTTTCTGTCTAAATACAGTGAAAATGATCCGGAGTGTTCACCATGAGTTTGCCTTGTCCTGGAAATGGGAAGTGAGGACTGTGAGAAAAATAAATAAGGAATTTTAATTTTTGGAGCAAGCAATTTTTTAAAGTTATTTTTTAATGCAATTTTATTGACATATATGTATTAGACACCATACAGACTCTCTGAAGTGTACAATCAGCGGCTCACAGTATCATCTCATGGTCGTGCATTCATCACATAATCAATTGTACAACATTTTCATTACTTTAGAAAAAGAAATAAAAATAAAAAAGTAAACCAAATCTTCCTATTTCTCTTATCCTCCACCTCCTATTATTGACCCATAGTATTGGTGTGGTACATTTGTTACTGTCGATGAAAGAATATTAAAATATTACTGTTAACTGTAGTCCATAGTTTGCAATAGTTATATTTTCCCCATATACCCCTCTACTATTAACTCCTTATAATAGTGTCATACATTTGTTCTAGTTCATGAAAGGACTTTTTTATATTTGTACAGTTAATCACAGTCATTGTCCACCACAAGATTCATTGCGTTATACATTCCCTTGTTTTAACCTCCAGCTTTCCTTCTGGTGACATACGTGACTATAAACTTTCTCTTTCAACAACATCCACACACCATTCAGCACTGTTAAGTATTCTCACAATAACATGACCCTGTCACCTCTAGCCATTTCCAAACATTTATGCTCAACTTAAACATTCTGAACATATTAAGCAACAGCTCCCCATTCTCTAGCCTCATTTTATATCCTGGAAATCTATACTGTACATTTTTTGGAGCATGCAATTTTAAGATATTTCAGTTCTTAGTTTTTCTAACAAGTGTCCAACACGGAAGAGCCCTGATATGGTGGATTCTAGTCAGACATCACTTCTTTGTGAGGAACAGAAGTCCAGTCAAGCTAGCTAGGCCTCACCAAAGAGCTCGTCCCAGAATGAGAGAAACTTCACCACTCCTCACTGTGCCGTGTTGCTGCGGACGGTATCCATATTCTTTTGAGGCTTTATTGCTGGCAAACTCCAGCATCCATTTCTTTTGAAGCTTTATCGCGTGCAAACCCCAGAATCCATTTCTCTTCCAGACGGGGATCACTGGTCACAATGACCTGAAACTGACTTGGTTAACTCAAGTGAAGGCGGCTTATTGCAGGCATAAAAAAATTGGCAGCCACCCCTACTCCCAAAGCAGACTGTTGAAACAGAATTTATTGAGTCTGAAATCCTTCCTGAATTAACAAACGGAGGAGCCATTAAAGGGTAATATAGCTTATTTTTTATTTTGATAGCTTCTCAGGCAGAGCAGGAAAGAAACCAGACCTCTTTTCTGCACAATAATGGGGCCCACTAACTCTGGAGAAAAGCAAGACGCCCTTCTAATTGAGGAAATATATCTTTCTCTATATGGGTTTAGATTGTACTCTCTAAAACTTAATGTCTGTTCCTGGGAGCGGTACATGAACTAATAGAACAATTCTATTAATAAAACTAACTGTCATGATTCCTTCTCACACGTAGGAATATTGAAAAGGAAATCCTACCAGGAAGATCTAAATCCATCACTAACTACAGACTCGGAGGTGCTTCTTCTTTCTCTCTTACCCCCATACACACAATTCTGCAAGACTTGGTGGCACAAAGCATCATTTTTACCTGTCTAGAGTCCAGGGGCCCCTACCTCTGATTGGCACACTCAGACTTGGGAGGGTAGGGTAGGACAAGAGGGGTGAATTTGGAGAAAGGGATACAAGGAGTGATATCCCTTCTTATGGATAGGTGTGGGGTTTTCCCAAGGGAAACTGGAGGAATTTCAAGTGGAGCAAATTTGAATAGGAGACCCTTGAAGGAGGAGAATGTGAATCTAAAAGCCAGGGACCTTGTGAAAGACGTAGGTCTGTAGATACCATCCCTTCTAGAAGAGAAATTCTAAGTTAAGGGTGCCCTATCCTCTCTTACACAAGGAATCTCCTTTCTGAAACTGCCTTAACTCTCTAGTGAAGAAATCTGCATGTAACCACTTAGGCTATTGGTAATCTGGGAAAGATTAGAGGGAGAGAACTCTAAGAAAGAAGAAGATTTGCTCCAACAAATCTCCTCCTTTGGTGCACTGGAGAGAAATATCAGCTTCTTAAGTGAGCTGTAACGTGGAGCTCCTGGTGGGACCAGACAAATTGAGATGGGTAAAATGCCTCTGATGATAGAATAGCACTGCAGAAAAGATAAACTCAAGGAGCATTAAGACTGAACCTACAAGTTCCTGTGAGTTGGAGGAAGCTGCCCCCTGAAAGGCGAAGTGAAAGAGGCCTCACATTAAGTGTGACCCAGATGCGATCTGGGTAAAATTAGTTCTAAACTCCAGCTTCGAGTCCAAATTTCCACACACTCCAACACACTCAAAACACACACACTGTGGCTCCTGTTGAGGGTGCCATTTCCATCTTAGCTCTGAAAGCTAGGCTTTTTATCCTGTTAGATTTACTTAGGCCCTAATCACTGTTTCTGAAAAATAATAATTCTGACATCTCCCCCTTTCTCAGTTTCCCTCTTTTAGAGCAGCTAGATCTGGATGCATCTCCGTTTTTCCATTTTTATTCATCTATCTTGGTCTCTTCAACACATAATGACAGGTGGTTCTTGAGCCTGAGAACAAGCCCTAAGAGTTCAAGGTTTATCCCAACATGGTTCCTTTTCTTAGATGAAGTTATTCCTAAACAATTTGGAACAGCCTATCCACACTGATGAATAGTACATTTGATAAATAATTGTTCTGCAGCCCCAATGTCTAAGGTGCAGATACAGAAGGATTCTGATTTCTACATAACTGAACCCTTGCTTCAGCTGCCCGTTTCCCAGGGCCACTGCAGCCACCAGCTTCTCCATGGCCCTCACATGGCCCATATACATCCCTGAGGCTAATACCCGTGTAGTTCAGGGATAAACAGCAGCACATTACATCCAGGTCTCACTTTTGCTCTGGCTGTGCCTTTGCTGAGACCAGTACCACAGTGTGCTTGCTAGACCATCTGCTGAGGCCAGTGTTTGGCTGAGCCCTCCCTCTTCTACCCTCCTTCTGCCACACAAGGTGGCATCTGGCTAAGGCCTACACTTATGTGTACTGTGATTACCTGCATGCACTGCGACAAAAGCATTTTGACTAAAAGAAAGCAGTCCCACCCACTATACCCCAAAGAGCAACCCACAGCCCTGCCTCTATAAAAACAGATTCTCATCTGTGGATAAAGTCCCAAGAGTTGTGGCAATCCACCAAGGTAGAAGTCCCTCATGGCTGACACTGAAAGCCCAAAGCTGCCTGCCCAGTGACAGCTGATCAAAACCAACTCCATCAATAAAAGAGCAAGCCATGTGGCCTAATATAAGCTTCTGCAAAACTACCATGGTTATAAATACATGCTTACTAAAGTCCAAATCTAAAGCTTTGGACCCTGGCCTCATCAAAAACCTCTTCACACATTAGTTGGGTCCCCAAATTCCACTCCCCATTTATTTCTTTAAGACTCCTGGTCCAATGAATCAGATGTTCAAATTCTGTGAATCCTCAATAAATAGTATCTCTTTCCTATTCCTAATGTCAAAACCAGTTAAAAAGTAGAAGACAAAATAATATTTCATTATTGATAAAGTTAATATTGGAGAAGGTGGCTTATATCATTGGATAAATGAACTTCCTAAAAATAAACCTCAGAAATAGAGAGAGGCTTACCTATTATCAGACACAAGTCACGCTGGAAAACCAAGGTCTCCCCACTGGGGCAGGCCCCTTTAAACATTCTGCAGAGTTCATCCTTCCTGTGGCCATCCTGCTCCCAGAGAAATTGGAGGAGCTGAGCCAATAAGCCCATTTTATTCTTCCCAAATTTGTCATTTGGTTAAGTCATGATTTGTCTTCTGGGGAGAGAACCCAGTAGTGTTACTCTAGTGGTGCTTCCTCCATGTGAAATAAACCCATCAGGAGTAGAGAAGAAACAGTCTAACTACCCTAGACAAAACTAGGACAGGTTTTCCCCTTTTTGCTATGTGGCATGAGAAATGGCAAATGACCAATTTCCAGCTTCCAAGTTAGTGGGATCATTACCATGGTCCCTTAGTGGAAATATCCCAAACTTGGGTAGTAAAAACCCAGGTTCTGGGTGTCAGGAAGTCAACATTTTGAGAATAATTATTAAAGTATAATTATGTATAGTGATACTTCCATCTCCACCTCTTAATCCCTGGACTTTGGAAAAGAAAGCACTGGATATTTGAATCTGGCAGAAAGCATAAATCACCTTCAGCAGACAAGTCACCAAACTCACAAGAAATTGTTCCCTCACTAGTGCCAAAGCTGAGCACCCACTTTCTTCATAATGCCGGCGACTTCTGCTTGATTGAGCACATAATGCAATCAATAAATAGTATGGACATTGGTCCATCATTTTGCTTCTTTGGCTATGAAATAACTTCCTTCATGGAGCTGTGATACATTACACAAAACACATTACACAAAAGTGGCACTTATTCCTCACCCCTCCCTATATCCATCCCTTTTACAATATGACTTTGCAACTTCTCCCCATCAAGAGATGGAGTCTATTTTCTCACCCACTAAATCGGGGCTGGCCTTGTGACTTGCTTTGATGTTCTAGTTTGCTAATGCTGCCAGAATGCAAAACACCAGAGATGGATTGGCTTTTATAAAAGGGGGTGTATTTGGTTACACAGTTACAGTCTTAAGGCCATGAAGTGTCCAAGGTAACACATCAACAATTGGGTACCTTCACTGGAGGATGGCCAATGGTGTCCGGAAAACCTCTGTTAGCTGGGAAGGCACGTGGCTGGCGTCTGCTCCAAAATTCTGGTTTCCAAATGGCTTTCTCCCAGGACGTTCCCCTCTAGGCTTCAGCTTCTCTCCAAAATGTCACTCTCAGTTGCTCTTGAGGCGTTTGTCCTCCCTTAGCTTCTCCAGAGCAAAAGTGGCTTTCAAAGGCTGTCTCCAGAATGTTTCTGTAAGCTGAAGCTCCTCTCTCAGTTCCAGTGCATTCTTCAAAGTGTCCCTCTTGTCTGTAGCTCCTCTTCAAACATCACTCACAGCTGCACTGAGCTCCTTCTGTTATCTCAGCTCATTTATATGGCTTCACTGATCAACTTAGACCCACTCTGAATGGGTAGAGCAACACCTCCATGGAAATTATCCAGTCAGAGTCATCACCCACACCTGGGTGGGGCACATTCCAAAGAAACACTCAAAGAATTATAATCTAATCAAAACTGATAATGTCTGCCCACACAAGATTACATCAAAGATAATGGCATTTGGGGGAAATAATACATTCAAACAGGCACATTTGGCCAAGAGAATGCAGCAGAAATGACATGGTGCCAGTTCTGAGCCTAAAAGTCAATCTTCCTTTCTCTCTTTTGGGACCCTGACCCTGACACATTAACAACCCCAGGCTAGCCTGATTGATGATGAGAGACACAAGGGCCAATCTCTGGCGTCACCCCAGCTGCCAGCCAGCCAACCACCAGACATGTGAGTGAGGCCATCCTAGACCAGTTAGCTCCCAGCTGACCCACTCAGATGGCCAAAGACACATGAGGGAGCCCAGCTGAAATCAGTCACGACTGGCTCAGAACAGCACACCTCCCCTGCTGACCCATGGACCCATGAGCAATAATAAATGGTCGCTGTTTTAAGTTACTGCTTTGGGAATTGGTTTGTTATGCAACAGTAGATAACCGATAGCAAGAGGTAATTACAAACGGTGAACCCTGTTTTAAATGATGGGCTACAGTTAACAGTACAATTATTAAAATGTTCTTTCATGAATTGTAACAAATGTACCACAAGGTGTTATTAATAAGGAATTATATAGGATAGGAACTCTGTACTTCATGCATGATTATTCTGTAAACCTACAACTTCTCTAATAAAAGCTAAAAAAAAGAGGTAACAGTATATGTGATACCAAGACAATATATAGGATATTCAGTAAGTTCACAGATGTTGGTGCCAGCAGAGCCATGACAAGCAGGGAAGAAATACCAAACCCAGAATATATGTCTATTCCTATGAGACTAAATCTCTGTCACTTACATAATGGAATGTGTCTTAAAAAAAATCTAGCTCGTACCAATAGTTGGTTGATCCTCTTGAAATATGGTCTTGTCACTTTATTGAGTACTTGGCAGTAGCTGTAACCAAGTAAGACATAACCAGGAAAATTCTATTAAAAGGACAAACCTAGTCTACATACCTGCTCCCAGTGCCCATTTATTCCTGAATCCATGAGCAAGGACTGGGCAGACTAGAAAAGGAAAATTGATTGACCTTTCAAACACTTTTGTGCCCTCAACTCACATCCACTTGGCCCACTTTTACTTTGGCTGTTGGCAACTGCTTCATGCAGGTAGAGTCTGACAGCAATTTACCTCAGCCTCACTGTGTCTCCCTTTCTGCCCAGGGCACATTCCTACGTGCACAAACTCAAAGTGTGAGGGTGCTCACACCCCAGGGACAGACTAAGGAGGGTTGGAGACAGAGGATAAACACAAGGAGCATTTTATACCTACTCTCAGAAGATCCTGGTGGATTGAGCTCCAGTTGCTCACAATGACTTGTAAATCAATTATACACCTTGCATTGGGTCTCTTTCCTGTTTCGCTATCCATTGTCCTCACTCCTGCTCTCTGGAATCATTTCTCAAGTAAACCCTTGTCTCAGCCTCTGCTTGGTGTGTGTGGCACAGAATAGAGGGGAGGTGGGGAAGGAGGGATGACCCAGGATAACACAACTGATATCCACAGAGTGAGTCATTTGCCCTTTGTCTTCTGCAACTTGAACCTTCTGGTAAGTGTTCATGAACACTGTTTTTAATCTCTGGGCCTATTCTGAAAGATTTATCTACAAATCCTTCCCCAAATCCTATCAACAATTCTCTGATCTTGCATTTTCCAGTCTCTGATCATCTAACAAAATCAACAGACACCACCCATGTATCATTATATATCCATCCCAGGAAATGTGTCCTTCCAGGCAGTGAGAACAATGGGCTTCCATTCCTTCTCATCTGTTTCTGCCTGGTAACTGCATCTTATGCAGAACCAGCACCAAATCAGGCTGGAGTCTTTTCCTCTGTCAACAGATCTTGGGTGGGATTTGAGGGAAAGGGGCATGATCTCTCATTCTTCCTAACAACTACATAATATTCCATTATAAGGAACAGTTAATCTTTTTTTTTTTAACCAATCCTCTCTGTTAATGATTTTTTATTGTTACAAAAAAGCCACACTGAATATCCTTGGGTAGGTCCTTCTGCTCAAGAAATTTATAGTCCAGCAAAAGAAGACGATATTGAGCCAGTAATTGCAAAAATAATTATTTAACTATAATTGTGATAAATGCTATGAAAGAAAAATACCAGATGCAGTGTCAGTTTATTATACATAGACCTAACCTCATGGGGTTGAGGGTGTCACAAAAGGCTACCCTAAGGAAGTGACGTTTAAGCTGAGATGTGAAGGACAAGTAGCAATTGGTCAGGCAACAGGGTAGAGGACAGGTGCAGATGGAGCAGAAGGGCCAGCATGTGTGAAGATCTGGAAAGTTTTCCTACTGGGGTGTGCATCACATATACACATATACAAGTGTATTCAGGCAAGATCAGTCAGCCCTTTGGTGGCCACCGACTTTGTGTGCACTGTAAAGTGCTTGGGCTTTATTTTATTCTGCACACAGCAGGGAGCTGTTGGAGGATCTTAAGGAAGGGTTCCTGAAGCTCACTCTATTGGCAGAGCGGAGGGTGGCCTGAAGAGGGATGAGGCTGAAGATAGGAAAACTAGGAAGGGACAAGACTTGCCATATGGCCTTGAGCAAGTAGCGTAGCCTCAGAGCCTCCCTGAGCCCCAGGCTCCTCATCTGAAAATGGGGGGTAATAATTCCTACTGTATGGAGTTGTTGTCAGTATTGCAAATATTAAATGCTTAATATAGGTTAACATTTATTATTTTCCTAAATTCCTCATTCTCTCTACCTTCCACATCTACTTTGGCACAAAATCCTATTCATCCTCCCTCTTAAATACCCTTCAAACCTGTATTCCTCTGCTTACACCCCTCCTCTTCTTAACACTCAACTTATAAGTTGGTTGCCTAACTGGCTTGCTGCCTGCAGCCTGCCCTGCCTCTAATCCACCCACAGCTTGGCTACCAGAGTAATGAAACAGAAACCTGAACATTTCATCTGCCTGCTTGGAAGACCTCCTGACTCGTCATCAGCTAAAGGATCTTGATCAAAACCCTAGATATGGGCTACAAGGTTCTTAATGATGTTACCCTATAGACATTTGTCATTCCTACTCCTCAACATCCCCCCAGCCCACCCGTTTCCAGTACCCTAGATATTCTGGCCTTTATGCAGATCCTCATCTCCCCGGGCTCTCTCAGACACCCCACAACCATACTCAAGCTTTTGGCTCAGTCCCAAATACCACTCCTCGTTGGGCCTCACAAACAAAACCCCTATTCACACTTTAGGATCCTGCCACAGTTATCAGCTCTTTCTTCTCCTGTGTTCACAACCTCCCCATTCCTTCTCTGACTCCCAGAAAATTGTGTATATCCTTAGACACAGTCATTATCAGATGCAAACTGGTTTTTCATTAAATTTTATTAAATTTGTTGCCTCCAAGACCATGGACCTGTCAACAATAGTGACCTTGTTTAACCACCCTGGTCATCTCAGTGCCACGCACAAATTCTAGCATGATTTAAGTGTACCTTTGCGGGACAAATGAATGTATGAATGGATCGAACACACAAAGTCACACTGACTTTGGAACTAGTTGGTCTGCTGACAATGGGACATGGCCTCTAGGTGGCCAGTGCTTAGGGGATCGGGCCCCGCAGCCTGGTGCCTCCGTCCCCACAGGGAGTCTGGTCAGGCGGCCACGTAATTCCCCCTCCCAGGTTGTCCTTGCCTGCACCTGGGGTCCCCCTGGAGACCAACGCCAGCAGCCCCCTCCCCGTGTGAAGCTGCAGTGCCATCTACGGGTGACCAGAAGACCTGCAGGTCAGGCTGAGCAGGAAGGAGGGGGAGGAATCAAAGGCTTCCATGGTTTAATCCTGCTGTGAGACTTCAGCTACTGGGCCTCACGCTAGGCAATTTTCCCCACATATCTATCCAAATTGTATGGAGGCAGCCCCTTGTTTAGACTTCCCGCTTACCACAGCCCCTCAGTCATGTTTCAGTGGCCGCAGCCCTTTCTTCAGTCCTCTCAGAGCCAGGGCCCCCTGCCTCAGTTCCCTCAGAAGCTGACGACCCTAACGGTGACCCAAGCATCCTCCTCCCACTCAGGACCCACTGGCCACAGGGCCTCACTCGAGGATTCCTGACTCAGCATCTCAGGGATGGCGCCCCCAGCTCAGCCTCCTTGTCAGCAGGGACCCTCCCTCAGGCCCCTCGGCCCTCACCCTCACATAAGCCCTCGGTTAACAGAGGTTCTCCCTCCGTCCCGTGTGGCCAGGGTCCCTTCTCTCAGCCTCTCCGTAGGCCGGGACCCTCACTCAGATCTCTCCTGCCCTCGCTCAGGTCTCAGGACAGGGCCCCCCCTCAGACCCTCATCAGAGATGGATTCCTCACCAGGCCGGCAAAGCCAGAGCTGGTGGCATTGCTGAAGAAACACTAAAACAAAACTGCCAAGTAGTGTTTGGGTTTTTTTTTTAAAGAACTTGGTATTTGTATCAATGTGACCATCATGATTTATATCTGAACTTTATTGACATTCTTTGCACTTTTTTTTAATGGTTTATGCTGTTTTGTTTTGAATGACATGTGGAAACCAACCATAATCTTCAAAGTGTTTAGTCCCTTAACAGTCTGGGTCTGGCTCCATCCCCCAGGGACCCCATGCCCCTCACTCAGGGCTCAGTGACCTGAGAGCCTCAATTAAGATCTGGTGAGCATAACAAGCAGATCCCCCTTCTGCCCCCTGGTCCCCTGAGAAGCTGCAGAGCCTCCTGCCTCTGGGGCTTCTGCCTCCTGCTCAGTCCCTGGGCCCCTTGTCCAGACAGGGGCCGCAGCTGTGCCCAGCTCTCATGAGATGTGGGCCCTGCCAGGCTAATTGGTGCAATTCCCGGGAGTGTTCCCCAAAGGGTCAGCTTTAGCCACCCCCTCCCCAGCACACAGGCGACAGGAGTAATTAGCAATAACCCTCTTTGAAATGCTCCTATCAGACTCTGATCCATATCAACAGTATATCAAACCAACTTCCCCTTTACCCCAAATCCTCTGAGAGCATAGCACAGGGTCCAAAATAGATATGTCTACGGGAGAAATTTGGCCCAGGCTGGCTTCCTGGTCACTTGACTAGGCTGCCCATGGAGTCCTTTTAAGTCTTAACCACTGCTCTTTGTTATCAAATGTCCCAAGACCTGTTTTTGAGTTTCACAATCAGAGCCTTCAGCATTCAGGCCTCTTTTCAGAAAAACAAAACCATCCCCAGTTTATCTGAGTCATAATTTGTCAATCATTCATTCCACTAATTCATTTATTCATGCATGCATGCATTCATTCATTTATTCTTACCACATATCTTTCCTGAGCACCTACTGTGCATTAAGCCCTGTGCTGGGTGTTAGGGATACAGCAGCCAACAAAATAGAGTCCCTGCCCTTGTGTAACTTCCCTCCAAACAGGACACACAGATATTAGACAAACTAATGAAAAGTGTGATACATGCTACAAAGGAGATGGACCTACCATGTGTTTAGGCCTGTGATGCACACTTTGAGTGTTAGAAAAGAAGTGGATAAGGTGGAAATCTGCAGTCAGAGGTTCAAAAGCTAGAGAGATAGCCAAATGCTGGGGCAGGGCAGGTGGTAGGGAAGGTTGGAGAAGTCTCTCAATCTAAATAAAATTGTTGAGAATATCTCAAAGACTCCTGAGGACTGGAAAAGAAGAAACAGGAAACAGGACCAAGGTGTCAGGGCTGGGATGCCAGACAAGCACAAACAGGCCAAATGAGAAAGAAAACTGCATTTAGAAATCGTGGTAGCTGAGTGCTGCCAGCAGCTATGGCCAGGGAAAAAAGAATAGCGGGAAAGCAGGACTTCTTAGCATCCAAGCAAAGGGCACACTGGCTTCACGGCAACATGAGTTCGTTCGCTCTTCTGTTCAATCATTGTCCATTGATCAACGCCAGGCACAGTGATGGGCAGTAGGGATACAGCAGCTAACAGAAAAGTTTACCTGGGGAAGAGGCATGCAAACAGACAATTACAACAGAACATGATGATCATTAGAAAAAATATATGCATGAGATTTAGAGCAGACCCACTACTAAGGTTATTCCTATAATAATGTTGCCATGACTAATTTGTAAGAGGAAGGGGTGGCATCACAGCCAGTACTCAGGAATAGCTTCTCCAAAGCCTATGCTACATGGACAAGAGCCAGGAGTGAGCAGATTGCCAATATGTCAATGGTTGTGCCAACTTTAAATTATCATATTGCACTGAGTTATTTTTACCATTGGCCTTGATTTCCTGCAAAAATTCTTCCCTGGTTTAGATAAAATGGGATTTAACCTTTGAGAGTGTGTGTGAATATGGATGTCACCCATCATGCACCCGGGGGTGGAGAAAAGATGGAGAGCCGCTGCTGAAGGCAGCAGAGGATGAGTCACGGCCGTTAGACCAGAAAGGGAGCCGAGTGGGAGGTCTGGGGGGAGGGAGTGGCAGGCAAGAATCGGTTTTGTGGCCTGGAGGAGCCCTCTCCAGGGTGGGTGGTATCCACCAGGCTGGCAACCTGGAGGAGAGGAAGGCAGCCCGGGGACCTGGAAAGCCATTGGTGGACTGGGGTCTCCTTACTGTGGGATCTGAACACTATACTGGAATCGTGACCGTGAACGATTTATACTTGCTCTTCCTCTCAGTTCTTCAGAAAATGCCAGCTATATCTATTTTCTCCAACAAATATGTGCTTTTGTCTAATTTTTTAAAAGATGCATATTAAAAGTAATATAACTTCCCTAAAATAAAAAATGCCAGTTGAAGTTGTGTTTGGAGAAATTAAAGAAGGTTTCGTCCAAATTCCTGTGAGAATTTTTTAAAAAGGGAGTTGGGGGTAGGGGTGATCAGGCAACTAGTTTTTCAAGTTAGAAAACCAGAAGAAGGCTGCTGGGGGAGAGATGGGGAGAGTTAGGGTCCTTAGCTAGCTCCCCACCTCCACCACCACAGAATTCTTCCAGGACCTCCTCCCCGAGGATCCAGTGGTTTGCTTCTGTGAGTAAAAACAGACGGGTGGCCAGTTTGGAGCACAGTGAAGGAGAGACAGAGTCAAGCTCTGGGTCGCAAAAGTCCAGCAAAGTCAGAGGGGAGGCAGGGGAGGCACTAAGCAAGGAAACCCCACCGAGAGGTGTGCATTTCTTCCCCTGACTCTTCAAATCCTCTCTCTTGGCCGACAAGTCAACACTTGACCTGATTTTCCCTCACTCTTTGGGCCACCACTGACCTCCTCTTCCTGGAGTTCTCTTTAGTTATTAAGATTAAGCATTCTTCCATGTCTCTCCTCTTTTGCAAACTACATGGTCATATACACTGTTTATTTATCAAGGCCCCCGTATATTCTTTTTTAAATTGATTTATGGAAGTTCCGGATGCAACTCCTGCACACACTCCCCTACTTTGTTTGCCTTTTCATTTTGGTTACCCTTCACTTTTGACATGCAAAAGTTTAAAATACTCCTATAGTCGAGTCAGTTAATCCTTTCCTTTGGGATCGCTTATATTGCTTCTAAGCTGGAAACATGACTTCCTTCCAGAGAGTTGATAAATATTTTAGTGTTCCCAAGGTTTTTCAAAAGCTCTTTAGTCCATCTGGAAAGTACTTGGTGTACAATATGAGGAGAGGATCTAGATTGTTTTTTTCTTTGATGCTAACCAGTTTTCCCAAAACCATGTATAGAATACATTCCTTCCTTTCTCAGTGATTTCCAATTCCACTTTTATGGTATATGGAACTTAGATGTAACAGGGCCATCTCTTCCCCAGGCAACTTATTTAGTTCCAAGCAAATATTATATATAGTAAGGAACTCATATATAACAGGGCCATCTTTCTCCAGGCAACTTATTTAGTACTAGCAAATATTATATGTAACATACATTTTAATGCAAATGTATTGAGATGTATTCACACACCATATAATCCATCCAAAGTATATAATCAGTGGCTCACAGTATCATCATATAGTTGTGCATTCATCCCCACAATCAATTTTCTAACATTTTCATTACTCCAAAATAAAGAAAAAAATATAAAAAAAAGAAATAAAAAAGAACACCCAAACCATCCTTTATCCCCAACTATCCTTTATCTCCCCCCTATTACTTATATATATTTTGTCATTATTTTATTGCTCATCTGCCCACACAATGGTTAAAGGGAGTGTCAGTCACCAGGTTTTCACTATCATACGATCACATGATAAAAGCTGTATAGTTATACACTTATCATCAAGAATCAAGTCTACTGGATTACCATTCAACAGATTCAGGTATTTCCTTCTAACTATTCTAATACACAAGAAACTAAAAAGGAATATCTATATAATGCATAAGAATAGCCTCCAGATTGACCTCTTGATGCTATTTGAAATCTCTCAGACGCTGAAACTTTATTTTTTTCTATTTCTCTTCCCCCTTTTGGTCAAGAAGGCTTTCTCGATCCCACGATGTCAGGACCAGGCTCATCCCTGGGAGACCTGTCCCTCATTGCCAGGGAGACTTATATCCTTTATACCATATATTTTGACGCTCAATTATAGATTTAGATGTGCTGGTTTGGAGCTGTTGTGTACCCCAGAAAATGCCAGGTTCTTTCAATCCATCCCTGGAGAGGCAGACCTATTGTGGGTAGGACCTTTTGATCAGGTCACTTCAACTGAGATGTAACCCAACTCATTCAAGGTGGTCTTAATCCTTTACTGGAATCGTTTATGAGAGAAAAAAAGGCAGAGATATTTGGGGAGAAAAAGAGAGAAATGCCCTGGAGATGCTAAGAGAGAACAGGGGCTGAGAGCAGTGGAACCCGGGAGCAAAGGACGAGCAGATACAGGCCATGTGTCTTGCTATCTGACAGAGGAAACCCAGATGCCCACAGTCTTTCTTGAGAGAAGGCATCCTCTTGCTGATGCCTTAATTTGGACATTTTCACGGCCTTAGAATTGTCACTGGTAATTTAATAAATCCCCATTGTTAAAAGTCAACCCATTTCTGATATACTGCATTCCAGCAGCTTTAGCAAACCAAAACACTAGATTATTTGGAGGAAGGAACCACATACTTTTCCCCCAGTTCTTCATTCAACAAATATTTATTATATGTTGACCATGGTCCAGACACTTGCTGAGCATTAGAAATAGAGTAAAAAATGGGTCAGGCAGAGTTACTGCCAAGACTGAACTTACACTTAAATAAGCCGTAACAATAATGTGCAGAAAGTGTTTAGCAGCAATCTGTGCATCTTAAAGGGGAGCGGAGGGAAGGGCTGGAAAAGGCCTCTTGGAGGCTTCCTCCTACACCTGAAGGGTGAGTTGGCACCAACGCAAAGAGGAGGAGGCTGGCAGAATCTGGCATGTGAGGAGACTTCAGCCAGGAAACCTCTGCTAGAACCTGGATTCCAACTCCAGAAACTGATCCGGCCCAGAGGAAACGAAACAGGTGAAAATGATGAACCTGATGACCCCTGCAGGGCTGGCCTGAGCAGGAAAGAGCAGCTCCTGCTCCACGCCAGGCACCACGCCACAACTTCTCTGTGATTCTCATTTTGTGTTCAGAATCCTCCTCGAGGTTGCACTCCTGGCCCCACTGCACAGAT
>PVKY010006749.1:0-15609 GCA_004027775.1 Bradypus variegatus | reverse complement strand
CATCTCCAAGTCTTGATCCTTGAGTCTCTTCAATCAACAGTTTAGACTCCACCTTGGCGGCATCCACGATGGCAATCAAAAATGTCTAACTGGAGGGGCAAGAAATGCATCAGGAAGTTCCATTCAGAAGCCACTTGTGACCAACAGCTCATGTCAGGAAGAGTCAGTCTCCATTTTCAAGTTCCACGGCTGGCAAAGCCACAAGCAGCAAGCCCTTACCAGGGACTGAATGCCAAGGACGTGCCACCCTCTGCCCCCCAAGGGTGGGATTTGTTTTAAAATTTCATTCTCCAAATATGCTGTTTCGCTTGGCAAACTGGCCTTGGAGAAGAGGTTATGGCTTCATGGTAACTCCCCTCAGCTACAGCTTCAGAATAATGACCTAACTGAAGCTTCTTTAATGACAGGACAACTGAGGCAGCACGTGTTCCTCCAGAGAATGAATCAGAGGCAGGAGGACGCCTCCGGGGTCGGGGTGCCTCTTCCCATCAGAGTCCAAAGTATCTCAGCAAGGAGGCTGGCATTTGTCTGGAACCCTCTATTTAGAAGTAATTTCAAATTTACAGACAATGTGCAAGCAAAGCAAAAAGAACATCAATACACCCTTTACCCAGACGTACCTATTGTTGACATTTTGCCCCATATGCTTTTTCATTTGCCCACCCGCATTTTATAGCTACGTCTACATCTATAGGTAGTTTTTTTTTCCTGAACCACTTGAGAGTAAGTTGCATACATCATGCATAAGATTAAGGACATGCTCTTATACCACTACAGTACAGTAATCAACTTCTGGAAATTTGATATGATACAATACTTTAATCCACCTTCAGTAGTCCTATTTTGTTGATGGACCCAATAATGTCCTCTTCAACATTATGTATATCCACCCATCTAATGGGAAGGGAAACTGAGGCCTGGAAACCTCAGGCACCTACCTGCTGGTTGCAGACCCAGAGTGTTCCTAGTAGGGCTGGGATTTGAACCCAGCTCTGCCCAATACCACAGCCCATGCTCTTTTTATGGGTGTGTGCGGGGTAGGCAGGGTCCCACACCCTCTCTGAGGGGGGACACTTTGGGAGACTTCAATGGGGATGGCTCCCTGCAGCTCCTGAGCTCTGGGAAGCTGGAGAGGTGAAAAGGATTTTGCTTTCCCCTGGTTTCTGCTGCCCCAGGGGCCAGTCTGGGGAAACCCAAGCTTTGATTTCCCACCAAGACAAGGAAACTCTGTCTAGCTTGAAGAGGCCAGTGTTTGCAGCTTCATCTCTCACCCCAAACAGGTCATGTTAGAAACTCCTTCTCCACCAGGGAGGAGAGGCCTATCTCAAAGGATGCAACTCCCCACCGTTACCCAGATGGACCTGATGGCTACCTCACGGGGATGGCCCCAGAGCAAAATGAAAACCAGGGGCCCTTTGTTTGACAATTTAGAGTTGCAACGTGGCAACAGCAGAGCATTAAACCAAGCGCAAGGCCCTTCTGAGCACAGGCCCTTCCTGCTCAAGGGATATCTTTTGTACAAAAGTTGAAGAGAGGTTTATGGAGTAATAAAGTGCAGGGATGGCAGGCTCACAAACAACCCGGTGGAGGGAAGGCGGGGCCCATGGCCCCTTTTCCAGAGGAACCCGAGCCCATCACTCCCTGTGGGACCCTCCGAGCCAGGCTGCCCCTTCCCCATTTGGCTGTGCTTCTCCCGTCTGGGTCTATGGAGCTGCTCTGCTTTGCCGGTGCTGGGGCTGGGGCAGGGCAGATTCCGGACTGAGGCGCAGGAGGACACGGCTGCCTGAAGGCAAGGTGTGGGTGGCCCCACATATCCTGGCAGCTGTGGCGGGAGGGCCCGGCCCCTGAGCCCGGCAGGGGAAGGGTGCCTTGCCATCTGCCATACCTTCCCTCACCAGCGCAGCCTTGCTGCCCTCGGCCAACTCAGAGAGGCTTTCCAGCTGGTCACTGCTGATGCTGGAAAGAGAGTGGATACGAGGGGTTCTAGGCTCCCTCACTCCTTCCAACCTTCCCCGGAGGCAGGGCCCACGGTGCAGCCTGGCACCGGGGGACCCAGCCATGGTGGCGGTGGAAGAAGGAGTCACCACGCACATAGGTGGGAAGACTGCTCCGCTCGGGGGACCCAGGCCTTCCCAGGACTCACACTTGTTGTAAACAGACGGGCCCAGCTGTGCAAAGCTGGGATGGCCCTGCAGGACACAGCACCTCAACGTGGTCTTCCTGGGGAGCAGGACGGCTCTGGAGAGGAAGCACTGTGCCCAGGCACGGTCACCGTCTCCTCCCAGGCTCGGGGACTGATGTCTACCTGTAATGGCGCCTGGCACACAGGCGCTCTCCACACCCCACTGACTCCTCCTTTCCTGGAGATGCCTCATCTGCCCCAGAGTGACGGCAGGAAAGGAGCCAAGGCCCCAGGAGTGACTTGTTCAAGATCACGTCAGCCAACGACACAGCCCAGACTCACTCCTCCTGCCCCAACAGCCCTTCCCTACCACCCTCTACCCAGTCCCCAGGGCTTGCGACACAAAACCGTCAAGTCTGGCTTCCAGAACTAATTTTCCCACAACTTTCAGAATTAATTTCAGCCTCTGTTCCTTCTGCTTAGAGTTTTGTTCTAATCGATGACGGCAAAGTGAAGCAGGCCACAAACCAGTAATACTTAGCACCTACAGGGTGGGGTGTGGCCACAAGGAGGAATAAGACAGGACATGGCTTCTCCCTGCAAAGGTGCGGGGTCTGGGCAAGGGGTGGGGAGGAGCTGGTCTCCAGCACCCTCCGGACACGCACTCCCAGTAACTGCAGACTTCCACCCTGCCCAAAGCCGGGGTTGGGGCTCAGTCATGGCGCAGCTTCACATCCTGGCTCTCTGAGCCTAACTTCTCTGGGCCTCATTCTCTCATCTGCAAAACAGAGAAAAGGCTCTACCTACCGCGGAGGCTATAAGTGAGCTAATCCTTCAAAATGAGTTCAACCATGGGAGTTGAACTACTGGAAAAAGTGAGCTGAACTAGGTTGAGTCACCTGTTACCTCCTCCCCATCAAGCCCAGGTGAGTGTGCCTGAAGGTGACGACGCCAGCTCACATCCCTGTTTATTTAAAACTGGAGGGCTGGGGAGCAGAGAGGAAGACAGAAAGTGGCCGCTCCCCCAGCCCGGCACTCTTGGCATGTACTGCAGCTGATTTTCTCCTTAATGTCCCCCCACCTGCCAGCCAGGGAGACACCACTCTCCCTGCCTTCATCAGCAAGGTGCACAACGCGACCTTCACCGGCTGTGCTGTTTGGGGGAAAAGCTGATGGTGGCAGCAGCAGCTGTTCTCCTTTTTATTTCTGGGAACCTGCAAGGGCATTTCAAAGTGAAAAGAAACCTCAGCCTCCAGCAGGTGCCCAAATTCTGCCCTAAGACTGGGTGCTTACCTCCAGCCCATGGTGGGCTCTGCAGAGAGATGCATGGAAAGGAATTTAATTGCTCTATTTAAAAAAGAATAAGAGGCACAACTTGACCATTAGCTTGAACTTCCTTGGGAAGTCAGGCCAAGAGTAGCAGGGAGGAGAGGCCAAAAGAAGGAGGAACAGGGGAGAGCCTCAGGGAAGGGGCAGCCTCTTCCGGGGTCTCCGTGCTCCCCTCTCATGACTCTGCACCCCAGGGTGGTGGTTAGGGGGTGGTTGTGGCAACGTGTGGAAAAGCCCAGATCCTGAGGAGGACCCTTGCCTGCCCCAGCCCTCCCCGCTGTGATGCTGCCAAAGGACAAGTGAAGGGCAGACACCAACAGGCTGGACAGCAGGCAACAGGGGGCCAGTGTGGCCAAGGCCACGCCCCACAGGAAAAATGACCTCTGCCTAGAGAGCAAGCAGCATTTCCCATCCAGCTGCCCCCTCCCCACCCGAGCGGAGAGCATCCCTCCGCTCCTCATTAATGGGCCTGCACACAATGGCGTGTGTGGGAGGCCCGGGGGGGGGGCGGGGTCTCTCCCTCGTAAACACGAGATTCACTTATTAAATGCCTCTGTGGCATTTCCTTTTTTGCCTTCATCCTGCTTGTTTAATATTGCATTTGACATTCTCATTTTATAAATGGCAACAGAAGCAGAATGGATGGCTAAAATTAGCTCACGCACGAGAATGATGCTAAAATAGGACCACGAACACAGGAGCCTAGTTAATTCCACCCACATCACACACACCCCCTTTTGGGGTGGCTCCCGACTGGGCTCTCAGTCTATGGGGCCTGAGCAGCAGCAGCCTGGAGGAGGAGAACAAGCCAGTCAGGGGGTCCCCTGCTGCTAGGGGCACCCAATGCCAACCTAGCCTGGGGCCTGCCCCTGCAGACAGCTCGGCTTCTGAGTCCTTGAGGCCAGCCTGGAACTCTGCTGCTTTCTGGTCCTCCATCCCCTCCTACCCAGAAGCCACTGATCTGGGGATCAGTGCCCCAGGAGTACACTAGGCCAGAGGGTGCCAGGCCCCAGATCTCACAGGCTTTTGCTCTTAGAAGTGCCTTTTCTGGAATCTCCCAAAAGCATGATGCAGCTGAAGAGCTGGACTCAGCTCCCCAGAGACACAGAAACCTAGTTCTCTGGGGGTGAGGGGCTGGGCACCTTCTCTCCTCAGGACCTGCTTCTGGACAGAGGCTCTACAAGCCCGCCTCACACCCCCACTCCCTGTGCATTTTCCCGACTGCTTTCGATCTCTCGGAGGTCCTTACCTTATGATTATTTTTCAACAAAAATGATTCTAAGAATAATGATAAAGAGGATGACAGTGACAACAGTAGTAAAAACATCCATCGCTCTGTAGGGTGTGCTCTGGCCTGGCTCTGTCCTGAAGCCCGCACAAGTCTTCCCTCTCAGCAGCTCTCCGAGGTGGGCGCCAGCATTCCCTGCTTTACGGACGATGCAGCCCACCCAGGCGCAGAGAAGCTGACAGGGCCACAGGGCTAGGAGGTTGTGCAGCAGGATATCCCACCGCACGGCTGAGTAGCTGCGCGGCGCCGTGGGGGGTACAGGGGTGAGGGCCATGTGCCCTCTCTGCCGGGAAGGCCTCTCTGGTTGACGCCCCCGGCTCGGACTGTTCCTTTATTCCCTACCTGCTCGGGGCTCAGGGGCTCCTCCTGAGGATGGAGGTGCTGAGGCCTTAGGAGGCTGCTGTCCACCCCAAACCCCAGTGTCTGTCTGGGCACCTCCTATGGTACAGTCCTCTGCCCTTGTAACATGCCGACTCATCAGTGACAATGACGACCACTTGGCTAAAAGTCTTTCCTTGGCCACTTGCGACAAGCAGCACCGTGACAGTGCCTGTTCCCAGCTAGATCGGCTCAGGCTGGGGATTGGCAAGCTATGGCCTGCGGACCAAATCGGCTTGCTGTCTGTGTTTGTGCATCAAGTTGTATTGGGACACAGCCGCATCCCTCCGTTTACATATTGACTGTGGCTGCTTTCACGATAGACAGACCCTACGGCCATCAAAGTAAAATATTTGCTATCTGGCCCTTTACAGGTCAAGTCTGTTGGCCCTTGGTTGAGGCCACACAGAGGAATCTCGTAGTTACCAAGGGAGTTTTCAGGAGGGCTGATTCTCTCAAGGATACCAGATCACACTCCCTACAGCAGAATCGGCCGAGACCTCCCAGGGCCAGGAGCCAGACCCAGGTTTGACATAAGCTGCAATAAAGCAGCTACCACCTTCCTTTCCCATTTGAGAGAGGAGAAAGCAGGTGCAGGCAGCTGGGGTACTTGCCCACGGCCACAGAAATGGCGGGTCTGGGATTCAGGCCCCTGTTCCAATGCCCACAGCACCCTAAACGACCCAGCAGGTCCTGACATAGGGACGAGGACATGCACACGGCAGCCTTTACTTTGATATATGCGCCTCATGCCTTTTCACTGGGGTGTCACTGGTATCTTCTACAGTCGATACGCAGGGGGAGGGTTGGGGGTGGGGGGGACCCTTGGCACTAGGAGCTTCTTCTGGAGGAGATCTGGTCTCTCTTTGGTCAAGAAGGCAGATCTGGTCATGGGATGGTGCTGAGATCACCAGTCCAACCCGGGGCATCTGGGTGGCAGGCCCAGCTCGTCCCAGCTCCATGCTCTGGGGCTTCAGTTCCCCCTTTTCTGGTACCTTCCTACTGACATTAGAGGACGATTTAGGACCCACAACTCCCATGTCATCTATCATTAGCAGCGATCCTAGCCCAATGCTTCTTAGACTTTCACGTGCACACTTGGGATTTGTTAAAATGCTGATTCTGACTGGGTAGGTCTGTGGTGGGGCCTGAGACTCTGCAGGTGACGCTGAGGCTGCTGGTTCATGAGCCGCACCTGGATCACCGAGGGTCTAGCTACCTCCTCTTCATTACCAGACAACCGACACTCAAACAAGCATGCTGTGCTTTACTCATAAACACATTTTTGCAAACCAGATCACCTTAATGGAATAAAAGGATTGTTTAAAGGAATCCTATAGTTGTTCTTGTACAAAGCAAATAAAAACTCCTTATATTCACCAGTTTTTTGTACATTAGGCTTGCCTAGCTTGGCAACAGGGTACTGTGGAATGAATACTGGGCTTAGAGCCAGAACGACCCAGGTTCAAATCCCAGCTCTGGCGCTTGAAACTGAGTGACCAAGGACAAAGTTCCTTCAACCTGAGCTCCAGTGAGCACATCTGTAAAATGGGACAGTGACCCCTCCCCACCTCAGGACACTGTGAGGACTAAAGGAAATGGTGCTGCCAATGGCCCTCTCTCTCCCGGGGTCTGGGGAACATCTGTTTCTTCTGTTGACTCCGTCCTGGGACAATGCTCTACCCGAGGTGCCTTCCCCCACCAGCCACCTTTCAAACCGTACCCCTAGTTCTTACGCAGTGAGGTGGGCTTTGCCTCCCTGACTCCATTTTGAGGTGGGGACTGAGCCAGGCCCCTGGTTAAGCCCGAGCTGGCCCTTTGTTACTTCCCTCCTCCCTCCCTCTGCTGCCAGGAGGCTGCTTGGAGGCTGCTGCGCTCTGGAGACAAACCAGGAGCCCCTGCTGCTCAGGAGCCTGCTTCCATCAGGCGGACGTGGCGGGAGGCGTTAGTCGCACTCGCAGCAGGGCAGAGTGGCCAGAGAGGAGACCAGCTCCAGAGGGTCCATGTGTGTGTTTACTGATAGTGAGTTTGCACTCTGACCTGTGCCAGGAATAAGAGGTGGGGTCTCGGCTCTCAGAGCTCAGCCCCTTGTCCACCTGCCTCTGGGGCTGTGGAGGAAAAGGCCTGGAGACCCGCAGCCAACCCGGACCCCGTAAGATGGAGCTTGACCCTTCCCCCCAGCCAGGAATCCAGCCCTGGCTGGCTGTGTCTCCTCTGCTCCTCCCTCAAGAGAAGGCCCGTGGCCCTGCTACATGACCTTTAAAGTCCCTTTCGGCCTGGAGAGAGGGTGCAGCCTGGTGGTTACAGGCGTGAGTTCTGGGGTACAACTTTCTGGGCTTGCGTTCTGGTTCTGTCACATGCTAGCCATGTGACCTCGGATTTAACCTCTCTCTGCCTTAACATGCTCATCTGTAAAAAGGGGATAATGATTATGCCTACATCAGAGTAAGGCACAATAATCAAATGAGATGAGTTACATAAAGCTTTTAGCAGCGCTGTTGCTGGCACTCCAAACAATGCCAGCTACTCACAGAACCTGTGTGTGGGAGGGGGTCAGGGGAGGTCTTTTTGACCACTCCACCCCACCCCACCCCCATCACCCACTAGGGGAGACTTCCTTAAGGCCGTCACTTACTGTGGAGGGTGGGGGATGTTCCCGTGACCCCAGCTTCTTGGCAGCAGCTCTCTGGACTGCAGAGGAGGGCCCTGATTTTACAAAGTCCCAGGAGATCCACCACCGAAATCAGATAAGAAAGATATTCCAGAGCCATGACGTGCCTCATGTGCACGTGTTCCCTCATCAAATCCCTTACTCATTCCACAATTATTTACAGAGGGCCTACTAAGTGCCAGGCACAGGAGTACTGGATTAGGGATCGGAAGACCTTTGTTCGAACTCAGAGGTGAGACCGTTCTTATCTGTGAATATGAGAAAATTGTAGCTTGAGGCATGTTCCTGCCAAATACACGGAGAGATTGTGAGGGTTAAACGAGACCCGTCTTTACAGTTTCAAAGCACAGTCCAGTTTATAAAACACTCCTACGTACATTCTCACAACTGTTCGCCTTCCTGCTTGGCAGTCTCTGGGTTCTCAGAGTCTTTCCGGATCCCTCATTTGAATTCTGTCCATAGCACAGTTTAAATTCATTTCTTTTTCTTTGCGCCTCAGAAGTAGAAACCAGTATAACAGAATCCAAAGCAATTCATGATTCAGTCTCTTCAACCAACACCCTTTAAGCTGCACCCTACTTTGGAGGAAGGGGAAGCTTGCTGGGAGGAAGACTTTTCAACCATGATGAGGTTGAGGACGACAGGAGCAAATGTTTATTAAGCTCATACCCTGTACTTGGCATGTGCAAGGCCTTTCTGCACAGTATCTCATTGAATCTCAGCAGTCTCATGAGGTGGTACCACTACCGTCCCTGTTTCACTGGAGGTCAGTGAGAATCAGTGACCCACACCCAGGTCTTCTCCCAACACCTTAAAATTATCCCTTAGAGCTAATAACTGGTGGGTCTGGGCTGGGAAACTGGACTGATGCCTTCAAAGCCTCATATCCTAACCACTTGACCCCCCAAGCTTTCCTCTGTTTTGTCTACTTCCATTTTTGCATATTCTCTTAAATAACAAGTACTAACTCGACTCAAAAGAAAACAGAAACTCTCACACTATGACAACCCAGATACCTGCATCCATCATAGTCAACCTCCACTTGGGGCTTGTGGAGGATGTGGTAAATATGAAAGAATTGGGGAAAATGACTGCACTTTCCTCTCTGGCTTCAAGCCAGTCTGTGGGTTTTTTTTCTGGGGCTGAAATTCTACTTCCCCATGGTCCCCAGGGTAATCTGGGGATTCACCCTCCTATCCCTAAGCTCAAACCACCATCTATAGTTTATCTGACAGCCGATAAGTTCAAGACCTATGCCCTGGGGCATATCTCCTGGGCCTCAGTTTCCCCCACTGGAGCAGTGAGGAGGACAAAGTCTGTCCCTGCTTGTCTCTGGCTTGTTTCAAAGCCAGGCAGTAGTGAGAGGCTGCGATACGTGTTTGAGGCAGCCCAGAGTGCGGTCTCTCACTAATCTACACCAGGCCTTCCCTAATGAACAGTTAAGACCCTGCAGGACAGGAGCGGTGTCTGCCAGCCCTCTGTGCGGCCTCCTCCACTCCCCGCCTCCCAGGTGGCGTTCACCAGACTCTGCCAACGGCACGGCTCTGCTCAGATAAACCAGGCAGCAGGTCACTGGAGGCCAGTTTCCTTTTAAGCTCCCTGTGTCTCTAGTTTTCAACAATAGCAGGCAGAACCTCTTGGAAGACAGAAGTACCAACTGGAAGACACCTATATGTGGGGGCACAGAAAGCTGTGCTCATCCCATGCACTTATTTCCACGTGCCGTTTTAACGCTTAAGCTGATATCTCCAGCATACAGTATGCAAAGAAACAGTATTTCCATTTCAGATGCATATTATAACTAGGAACAATATGAACAATATTATTCTAGTGCCCTGGGAAAAAAATTAGCAAGTCAAATATTGAATCAGGCCCATAGCACCACATGCTAAGCAGATTGCTTTGATCTTATCCACACTAAAAGCTCTATTATTGAATTTAAAATTGGTGAACACATATCAGACCAATATACAATGCATATCTGAATGCATGCTTCAGAAGCAAGGAATGTTTTGACAAAAGGGAGAAAATACCAAAGTTACAGCTGTGATTGAAACACAAATTTCCCCTCCCTCTTCTCTTGGGGCTGGAGGCTCTGCGGGCCCATTAAAATGTTTTGGTGCTGAAGAACCTGTGGATGGCTCCAGAAACACCCGCTGAGTTCCCATTTTCTGCAACCAATAAAGAAGGGGTTTTTTACCCCCTAACTCAATTTGAAGAAAGGAGTTTGAGACCTGGAGTGCGAGGGCACATACGGTCCGTGGCACGGCGCCCTCTGGTGGCCACTTCTCGGAGAAGCCCACCTGGCTCCTGAGTTCCATTCATTCAACCTCCCCCTCTCTTGACGCTGCCACAGCAGGTAAAGGAACCGTAAAGAGCCAACGGCCGGGAAGGAAGCAGCTCATCGTGATGGTATAAACTATCGCGAGTTGATCACAAGGGGAGAATGTTAATCATCCAGCCGGACCCAAAGAGAGAAACAGTCTGGGGTCATAAACTTCACATCTAGAATACACCCTTCAAAATCCAAATAGCAAAATAATACCCTAAGCCAGGGGTGGGCAAACCATGACTCACAGGCCAGTCTGGCTTCTCTGCCTGTTTTTGTACCATCCTTAAATGGAAAAAAAGAAAAGAAAAAAAAAATATTTGCGACACTTGAAAATTATAAGAAACTCAAATTTCTTTGCCCGTCAATAAAGCTCCACTGAAGCCTTGCCCTGCTCACTCGTGTATGCATGGTCCACAGCCGCTTTTGTGTTACCACGGCAGAGATGCACGGTCGCAACAGTCAGCTGTATGACCCGCATGACTTGTTTATGCTCTGACCCCTTGCAGCCCAAGTTTGCCAACCCCTGTCCTAAACCACTGCTGCCGTTCACGGGGCTGAACCCTGAGAGTCTGGACCCCACGCACCCCCCACCCGTCTTCAAGCCTGACGATGGTGGCTGAAGCCCTCTGGGAAGCAGAGGTGAAGATGGGGAAGGGTGCATTCACATTCCCGCGCCCCCTCCACGAACTTACCATTTTATTATTGATTTCATGGAAATGAATCTCACAGACTTTCTCCACAACGTCTTCATTCTCAAAAGTGACAAAGCCAAACCCTAAAGGGAAAAGGAGAAGAGAAAACAGAGAGAGATGGGGTGAGTTCAGTTCTGGCGCGCCTGCATATGTTTTTCCCTGATGTCCTGCAGTAGGGATGGGCGATCCGCGGGAAGGGCCTCGAGGCGGAGGAAATGATTTCCGATTTGTACTGAGCACCCTTCCAGCAGTGAGGAAAAGCTGATGATCTCGCCCACATGCAGCGGGCACTGTGTGGCTTACATTTGCCCGGAAGCAAACAAAAAATTTACTTGTCTGTTATTTACCAGGTCAGAGCCCAGCGGCTCCCTGGGCGGAGGCAGGCGGGTGGGCTAATGAGAGCTGCGTGGATGGCCGCGGGGCCACGCTCGCCCTTTCCGCACGGAGCCACGGCCAGCCCTGGGGTCAGCCTCCAGACGGAGGTGGTTATTTGTCCTTTTCTTCCTGAATTACTTCCTCTAATACCTCATCAGGACATCCTGAGGCCTGGAAGAAACTATTAAAAGTTCTGGGTCTCTGTTCTGCACAGGCATCCTTTTTCTACTGCTGCTTCAAAAGCACTGCGGATTTGGGGCAGTTTAAGACTGTTTGATGCCTGCTGTCAGCCCCGTCAGCTATCCGCTGTATTTACTCGGCTGGAGACCGGCTTTGTTAGACAAGCCCGACTGAAGAATTTTGGCAGGCAACTGCTGCCCAGCATCCTGAGTTCCTCTCCCCACCCCCTCCTGCCTCTTCCTTTCTCCTCCTCCCACCCCTGACAGGGTTTCCAGCATGCTGCCCCATCTGTGACACCACTCAGCGAGCTCTGCTTTGCCACAAGGGTCTGAAGGGAGCACCACACCCCACCTTGGATGAAATGCAACTGCCATTTTAGTTCAAACAACACACTCATGCAGTAGATGCAGACACGATGATGGGAGCAGGAGAGCTGGGTTCGAGTTCTGATTTTGCCTCTGGTTTATGTCTAATTCCCGAAAGCCCCTTCCTCTCTGAGCCTTGACTTTGCACCTACAAATTAAGGTGGTGAGACTGGACAATGGGTCCCACACCCCACGTCACAACCCAAATTAGGATTCCCTAGGGCTCTCCTCTGCAAAGTTATAAGCCTAGACAAATACAACTCCAGACACATCGAACAGGAAGTCGAAAACCAGAACGGCTGCTTCTGTATTATGGTAATTAAGTGTTTCCTGTTGATGAGTAAAATATAGACGTTTACTTGTTCAAGCTTCCACATCTACTTTGGGTCTCAGCAACCCAAGTTGGGGAGAGAATCTCTGCAGTCTCTTCTGACTCTCATCTCTCCAACTCCGACACCACCATCTTTGAAGGAACACCTGGGAACAGGCAGCTGATACACTCAGCGCCTACAATGTGGCTCCTGGGGTCTAGAAGATTCCTCCAGGAAAGAATGGAAAAGGCCACTCCTTGCCTGCAATTTCAAATAAGACAGAGGGCTCGGACCCCCAAATGAATGGCAACCGAGGTATTCACAGTATACTTACGACACATCTAATGCGAAGCACGTGTAACACCCTGTGACACAGCCTGGCCTGTTACAGACACCTAAGAGGATGTGGGGATCCAAAGTTGGCAAGCTTTTCCCAGCAGTCTCTGATAGAAGCTGGGTCCTAAAGTCTCCTTTGTAGCCTGCAACAGGCATCAGATGCAGTATTTTGTTTGAAAGGAGGCCCAACAAAGACCATTTCATCAGGCTTGCACACAATCTAACCAGGTCCCTGTAGTGAGCTTCAAAGCTGCCATCTCCAGCAAGGACATGGGTTCCTTGTTTGAGTGTCTCCTTCTCCTCAGCTCTTGGTCTCATTTATTATCTGCAGAGTTGGATGAGAGCCACATCCAGGAGCATCCCTGAATGATTTCTCTTCGGGCTTTGGTGTGTTTGCTCCCCTCCCCCAATGCCGAACAGCTTTGGCTTCCAAGGATGTTCTGCTCACCAGAGGGTTTCGGGAAGCCAGGGTTGGAAAGGGCTTTAAAGGCCATCAGATCAAGCCTCCATCCAGGCAGCAAACCCTGAAGCACACAGAGGGGCTTATCCCCATCTTCCTGCCCCGATCTTCAAGGGCCTCTAACCGGCCCCACAAGGAGGGATTAAGCAGCAGCATCCTTCAGGAAAGGAAGAAGTGGCAGAGGATGCAGGAATCTTCTAGCACTGGCTTTAAGCCAGAGCACCAGGGACAGGGACTGTGGGTTTCCACACAGAGCTCCTGACACACAGTAAGTGTTGAGTGAACGGTGAGTGAGTGAATGAATGAATGAATGAACAGACGAAGAAGCCATTTCTGCTCTCCAGGGAGCCGGCATCTTTGCTAACCCACTGACTCACACCTTATCCAGCCTTTCCTGCTGCCCACAAACGGCACCTGTGCGCTAAGCATCACGGGGGACAGGAGGACATGGGATCGACGTGGCCACCCCCTCTTCTGCAGCAGCACGCTTGACAAAGGCACAGGTCGGAGGTGCCCACTCAGGAGTTTCTCCCCGCCAGACCCTGCCTCTCCCCTCTTGAGCCTCACTCTGGGTCTCCCCTGTCTCTGAAGGTCACTCCTCTGTCCTGGACCCAAACCCAGGCAATGGATGAACCCCTCAACCAGCCGGGAGGGGCCAGCTTTCAGGGGCACCCTCCCTCTGAGGCGGGCAAGGCCATGGGTTTCGGCCACCCCCAGGGCAGGCCACACGCTGCCGCCTCCAGCCAGGCTGCTGACTTTGCCTCTGTGGACAGACGGCAGGAGAGTGCGGGTGGGAGAGCAAAACCATCCTGCTGTCAGGCAAGAGCACCAAGCAGGTGCCAATACAGGACACTGCCCCTCAGGAAACAGCCTGGTGTAAAGTGACCTTGCTGCCGAGCACAAGGAACTGATCCTGGAATAGAGATCGGGGTGAGTCAAGTCACCCTGGGTGCCAAGGGTTTCGGTCACTGCTGCGGAAACTGCTTTTCTGCCCGGAACACTGTGTAAATCACTGAACAGCCAATACTACGCAGAGCTAAGCGTGGCCTCGATTTCCCGCCCCGTGCCACCCTTCAGAGACATGCAGAGGGGCAGGCGAGCGGGGAGACAGGAATTAAATGCAGGTGTTCAGCGGGACGGGTGGGAGCACGACTCAATGTGTCATTTCAAATTCTGACTCTGAAATTTCTCCTGCTGGTCCTTCCCTAACCACACAGGATTCAAAATCACAAAAATGACTTTCTTGATTAAAGGAGATAGCCTGGATTTCAAGCCTATGTGCCTGGGATGCATAACAATGCATCAATGTCAAGACTTATCTGCAGTATTTTAAAGATCTATATCATTTTAACATCCCTGTCTGTTTGGCCTGAATAGTGAAAACAAACTTGATTATGTCTAAAATATTTATTTATTCCATTTGGGGAGAGCAAAGAAGCAATGAAACACTTAATTATCAGTAAGTGTTATTCCTTAACGTATAATCATTTTTTATATCACAGGTGCATTATCATTTACAAGGAATTAGTAACTCAACGGAAAACAACCCCCAAAGAAATTAACCTGAGGAGTGAAGGCCAAAAAGGAGGTTGTCAGAAATTTGGGCAGAATGGGGTGCTGCATGGGAAAGTCCTCTTGGGCATCCCAGGGACTTGGGAAAGGCTGATCCTTTCCCTCCCCCTTTTTTTTCCAACAGAGAGGCCCCCACCGAGAGCACTTCCCTGTCCCCCAACGAGAACCCAGAATAGGGCCTCATGAAGGCCAAACTGAAACACAGTCAATTGCACTCAAAAGCAGGGGCCAGATAACGAGCTGTGTGACCCCAGAGAGTCTGTTTGCCTCTCTGGGCCTCTGTAAAAGCAGGCAGAACTGAGGGCCCGCTTGGGTCCCTGCCTGGGGGGAGATCTTGGATTTGGGGCTCCTGCTCCGGTCATGCCCTTAGGGATGGCCTTTAGGGACGGCCCTGGGAACTTCCCCTGCTCAGCTTCTCCTGTGCCCCTAAGGCACCACCCTGGAGACAAGGAACTCATCTCCACATATTTAAACTCACTCAAGGAGGCCAGGAGAAGCGCCCTGGACTGACATCTGGGAATGGTGGGTGGATCAAGGGCCAGAACTTGGGAGACAACAGAGTAATTCTCCAAGGAATGTTGCTCACCTGTCGTCAGAAAAATAATTGTCTGGACCCTCAGAACCCCCAACTTACCTGTACCCCAAGAGTCAGCAACACTGCCTCAGAGGTGGTGGGAAGGCTGACCCCACCCAGACAGGGATTTTAAACCAGGTGTGAAGAGGGTGGTCTTTGCCAGGGAGCATTTAAAAATGAAATTCTACAGCCCTCTCCTGAATGACGCTATTATTGGAAACTAACAAGTAAGCTCTATTTAAGAGACAAGCATTTAACAGTCGAACCTTTTTTCCCTCTTTTATTCAAATGAATAAAACTGAATATTTATTTGAATAATACAAGGCTATAAATACACACACACAGAAGAGACTAGAAAGCTGAAAACAAAATACCTCAAAATTAAAATGACCTCTAAATGCAGTCACTGCGCAACATTCAACAGTTAACTTGAAGAGATTTTTTTTTTTTAGGTCAGGTTGGAAAAGATGGGAACAGCCTCTTTCTAGCCTCAAAAATAATTTCCTTCTCTTATCATATAAGTCAATGAACACTAATAGGCAATTGGGCAGTGCCTAATGCATCTTTGATGAAAACCAATGCAAGTCATGGGGTACACAAAAAATTGGTTAATGGGGGGAAAAA
>PVKY010006748.1:0-15630 GCA_004027775.1 Bradypus variegatus | reverse complement strand
CTGTGAAGCCAAAGGAGGCCCAGAGTCCTGGGAAAGGAATGGTCAGGGGCCCCGAGGGTCAAAGAGCAGCCCTTGAACTTAAATTGGGAGCCAGATGCACTGAGTTCACGAACAAGAGGTGAGAGGTGGGGACAGTGGGATTCTCTGGAGTGGGGGAAACTCCCTTGGGCCCCTGAGGGAAGCTCGAAGAAGCTCTTTATGGGTGGGTGAGTGGGTGGAGGCCCACAGGCAAAGGAGAAGATGGAAGTACCTCTGTTCCATGACACGCAATAGCCACAAAGCTGAGGCAGATGCAAGAAAGGATTTCAGAGCCAGACAGGCAGAGACAGGACAGGGCAGGCTGAAGTCCCAACACTCCCAACCCAGGCCACCAGGGCAGCAGGAGCTCAGAAGCCAAAAACTAATTCCAGACAGAGGGTCCTGCTTGGTCAAAGACTGGGAGAAAGGTAAGTTGAGGCAGGAGCCCTGGGGGAGCAACAGCTCCAGTGGGAGGAGAGGCAGGAAAGAGGAACCACACTGAGAGTGACCCCACCCTCCCTCCTGGGCATCTTCTCCAGCATGACCCCCCACCCCTCACCCAGGTCTGGGTTGGCACCCTGAAGATCCCTACCACTGTGCAGGAGCTGGGGGTTGGACACCACAGGTGAGAGGATGGACAGATGTAAGGCCCTCCATCCTCCCTCAACCTAGGAGCATGTCAGCATCCTGGGGTCCCTGTCCACCGTACTGCCAGGGCCCCACCCTGAGAAGTAGGTGGCACAACATCGAGAATGTGATTCACGCCACTGCATGATAGGCTCGGAAGTGGTTGAGATGGGGGAGTTTAAATTGTGTATATGTTCCCACAAATAGAAAAAAGAGCAAGTAAAGAGACAATGATAATTAAATGCAATACCTGATCCTGAACTGGATCTAACAAGGGAGGAGAAAATGGCCAAAGGGACATTATTGGGAAATATGAAAAATTTAGAATATAGACTGTAAGTGTTATATCAATGTTATATTTCTTGAACTTGATAACTGCACTTAAGGGGGTTACATAAGTGAATTTCCTTGTTCTTAGGAATGTACATGGCAATATTAAGTGTTAAAGGAGCATGATGTCCACAGCTTACTCACAAATGGACAGACAACAGATGCAGAGACAGATAAGTAGGTAGGTAGATAGATATATATATAGATGATAGATAGGTAGATGATGATAGATGATAGATATAGATAGATGATATAGACAGATACAGATAGATTGATTGACATAGATATAGAAGAACAGAATGATACAATCAATGTGGCAAAATGTTAAAGGTTGGTGGATCTGGGTGGACGTTATGTTGGAGTTCTCTGTATGGGTTTTGTATTATTTTGCAACTGTCCTGTAAGTTTGAAATGATTCCAAAATAAAAAGTGTCATAAAAACCAAAAAGCAGATGGCAGCAGGAAGCTCGCCTGATTCTCCTCGGGGCTGAGGAAGCAGCCCAAACTCACCCCATACCCCGAGGACCCCCTGCCTTAGCCCTGTGCCCTCCAGTCCCTCTTCCACATAACCTCCAGCTTCCAGAATCCTCAGACACAGGCCTAACCACAAGCCTCTCCCGGCTAGAACGTCAGCAGCGCCCCAGAACCCTGGCGACCCACCGCATTTCCTCGCTCTCCACTGCCTCCATCTCCTGCCCCTATTGATCTGTTCTTAGACAGCCCTCTGGTCCCGGCTCATCCTTCAGGACTTGATTCAGATTCGGCATCCCCCAGGAGACCTTTGGGGAGCCCTCTGCTTACCCCCGGATCACTGATCATACAGCCGTCCCCTCATGAACATCCTGCTCACTGGCTGTGAGCCCCACACAGGAAGTGGGTGACTGTCACCTGCCCTTCTGCCCCAGTGTCCCTCTCCACACCAGACCACACCGAATGAAGGAGGCAGATCTGGGTTTGGATTCTGGGTCTCTGCCCCCCCATTTGCTGTTGCAAAGTGGGGACAAGTACTGATCTTCTAGTGTTTCTGTCCCCTCAAGTCAGACTCTTTAATGGAGCTCACTGTCCCCATCTCTCCGTCACACCAGGCCCCTAACGGTGACCATAATCTCTCCACGTCTTGCTTCGTTCCTCACTGTTTTGCCTGCAGGCACTGGGACCGCGTCTGCCTTGCCCATGGCTTGTCCCCAGCACCCAGCCCAGGGCCTGTATACAGTAGGCACTCACTAAGTGTTGAATGAATGAGGCAGCAAAAGGTCCCAAACGATATTTTGAAGAGCAGCTGCAGTTAAGAGAGGACAAAATGCCCCAAGAGCAATATTTTGGAGCTCGCCATTCTGAAACGCAACCTGGGAGCAACCAGATGCCAGCCACGTGCCTTCCCAGCTAAGAGAGGTTTCCTGGATGCCATTGGCCATCCTCCAGTGAAGGCACCTACATTGCTGTCAACTTGGAGGCTGGGACACATCTGCTTGCCCACAACCATCACCCCAGAATCCAGCACGTGACTGGTATGTAAGAGATGTCCCCAACTCTGGGTAGAAGGGGTGAATGGAACCCAGGAGCTTAGAAGAGGGAGTCACAACCCTTGGGGACATTGACCTCAGGGACTGCCACCCTCCCTTCCCCTGCCACTCTCGCTCCAGCCCCAGGCTGGCACCAGGAACTCACTGTTCCCAGCTGGCGCCCAGTCCAGCTCCCATATGCCCAGGGACAGCAGCAGCAGCTCAAGGACTGAGGCCAAGGCCACTCCTGTCCCCCTCCACCCTGTGCCTCGGAGATATTGCTGCCACACTGCTGGTATTTCAAACCCGTCTGGAGGGCCACAGCACCCCCCACACAGCCCACTGTTACAGGTGCTCCCTGGAACACAGTGGCCTCTGGTCTGCCTGGTGAGGGAAGCCGCTCAGGGCCAGACCCCTGAAGGCCACGAAAGAGGCCACACAGAATAGCCCCTAAACTGAGTCCCCAAAAGCCTGGCCAGAGACTTTGCAAAGCACCCTGGAACCCCCCCCCCCCACCATCACCACCACCACACACACACACACTTCCTCCCCTCTTCCAGTTGCCCAGCAACCACTGGGCATCTGGGCCCGAGAAAGAGGCAGCTTGGCACAACAGGAGTCCAGGCCCGGCGGTCAGGACACCTGGGACCTGGCCTGGCCACCATGGGATACAAGATGATGGCGCTCAGAGCCTGACCCAAGCCTGAGCTGCCCCAGACCTGGAGGCATGAGTTCAGGAGAGCTGACTGCAGAAGGACCCCAACATCAGCCTGCAGCACTTCCCGGGGACCTCTTTCCCCATCAGGGGACCATCCCCCACCCCTTTCCTTCACAGTATTTAAGAAATAAAAATCAGGTTTTCCTAGCCAAATACATAACTGTCTGGCCTCCCTGACCCTCCGTCTCTTCATCTGTAATGTGGGCCAATGTTGTGCACCCAGCAGAGGTCCTTGTACTGAGACAAATGCGTGCACCCTTGGGAGGAGTTCACTCCAAAGAGAGCATTTTGTATTTCCCCTCAGAGCCCCACGGCCTGCCCCCTTGCTTGTTGCACTTTCTGAGTGCACCCACTAGATCAAACTCTCCTGAGGGCTGCTGCCTCCACATCAGAGCTGAGCACCTAGAGCTGAGCTCCCACTGCTCTATCAGGTGTGAACAGCCTCGGACTGCACCTGGGCACGGCCGGCCCTAGGCTGTGGTCAGTCCTTGAGCCCGACTGAGCTACTGGCTGGAGGACCCCCTCCCCTCTCCCTTCCCCAGCGCATCAGAGAGGTGACTGGGTGCGGCAGTGGCTTGCATCTTCCATCCAAGGCTATTTTGCAGATGCAGATAGAAGGTCCCCAATTGGTAGCAGTTTGACCTCAAAACTTCCAGGGCTGTAGGAACTGAAGAGGCCTCAGTCTCATCCAGTTTGGCCCAGACCAAAAACATCTGCTCCTCATCTCAGCCTGTGGGTCGCCAGCCGGGTCCACGAGCGAGTACACATCACTGTCGGGTACAGAGACCCCCTCCCACACATCGCCCTGCGTCCTGGTCGCTCGAGAGATCCCCTCACTCAGACCCTTCCTCCTCCTCAAGGCTGCAGGTGGGGCGGACAGCAAAGGGCGCCCAATAAATCTGGGTAACGACAAGTCTCGGCCGCTACCCGCCGGCGGGACAGGCAGGGGTCACTGGGCCGTAGCGGGGAGGCTGGCCCTGGCCCGCCACGCCGCGTCCCCACGCCTGCAGCCACGCGGACCCGCGTCCCGGCCCACCCCGAGCCCGGGAGCGGCCACGGCTACTGCCAGAGAGCAGCTAGGAGCTCCCGCGCGCCGAGAGACTTAGAGGCGCAGGGGGGCGGGGCGGATCCCGTAAGCTCCGCCCCCGGCTCTAAGTCCCGCCCGCCCACCCGCGCCGGCCGTCCCCACCCCCCACACCACCATCACCCCCTGCGCCTCGGCTGATAAGCCCAGCCACTCCATCATCAGGTAGCCGGCGCACCTGTTCCAGGTGGGTCACCCTGACCCAGGTAAAGAGCAAATGCCTTTTAGATATTTTTTTAACTTTGTATTGCAATAACCGATATAAAGCACATTTCCGTTTTAACCACATTCCGGTGTACAATTCAATAGTATTAAATATATTCCCAGTATCTTGTTACCATCACTGACACCTAGTCTGCCTTCTGGGTGGGTTTTGCTTTGCTTCCAGCCAGCTTGGTTACCTGGGGCTCCCTGCTTTGCTTCCCAACCCATCTCTGTTGTTTTTTTTAGTAACAGCTTTATTGAGCTATCAGCCACATGCCATCCAATTCACCCATTTAAAGTTTACCGTTCAGTGGACTTTCGCATCTGCACAGAGTTGTGCCACCGTCAGCACGATCTAATTTTGGAACATTTCCATCACCCCCTAAAGAAACCCTGAGCCCTTTATTCCACCTTATTCCACCCTCCTGGGAGGCCCTGGCAACTGCTAATTTAGTTTCTGTTTCTATGGATTTGCCTGTTCTGAAAAGCAGGGCACTGCAATTCTGTGAGGCGATCAGTGAGCCCGTTGCATGGAGAGAGAGGACAGGGGTGAAGTCCAGGACCCCCAGGAACGGGTGGCTGGGAGTGGGGAGCAGGGCTGACGGCGCCTCTGGGCTCTAGGCAGCCTGTCGTCTGTCCACTGGGAGGCTGTGCCCTGTGCAGCAGGAGTGGGGATGGGAGCAAGGAGAGATGGGCCCCTGGGTGGGAGAGCAGGGGTGCCAGACAAGAGCCCCGGGTTGGGGGTGGGGATGGCAGTCACAGGGCAGCCCGGTTGGGCTCAGAGCTCTGTCCATCCGTCTGCGTCTGTGCTCTTCTCATCACCAGGGAAGCCACCCCCTGCCTGCCCCATGCCAGTCGTTAGTGGAGGGAGTCAGTTCTTTCTGTCCCTCTGTCTTTTTGCTTCTGGGCTTCTTGTCCTCAGTTGCCCCAGCGACTGAGGTGCCAACTGGGAGAGGAGCAAGAAAGAGAAGCAGGGAGATGAGCGAAGGGTCAGGGAGATGCATCCAGGGTAGAGAGTGGGTGGGGAGAAGGAGTGAGGGTGGAGGGAGGGCAGGTGGCAGCAGGGCGGGACTCCACCTATAAAGGCTGAAGCTCCACCAGGCAGGAGAGCTTGGCGGATACCCTGGCAGACAGGGCAGCGGGCACCGGCTCCGGGACTGGGTCCAGCAGGCCTTGGTGAGTCGCTCCCCTGACCACAGCTGAGATCGGCAGCTAGTCTCTCTAGCATGGCTTGTCCCCAGCCTGTGCCACCTGCCTCCTTTCCTGAGGGCCCTGAGGCCTGGCTGGAGACGGGGGTGCTTCCAGTGGTGGCGGCTGTGCATCTCAGGTTCTCACTCTCCCCAATCCCCCAGGTGACCCCGCCACCCCTCCGGGTGCTCAGGGAAGAGGACCGCACTACGCCATGAACCCTTTGCTCCTGGCCTGCCTGGTGGCTTGCTTTGTGGGAGCCTTGGCCCCTGTTGTCCACTCCCAAGGTACTGTCTTCAGCCCTGCCAGCCCCAGCCCTCTGGGGTCCCTAGACTCCCAAGAATCCCACCCCTCCCTTCCCCCAAAGTCCCCCACTGATCACACCCCCACATCAAATTCTCCAAGGGCTCCTCTCTCTGGGATGCAGGAGGGAGCTCCTGGCACTTGGGGAGTCTGCCTGGAGAGGGTAGGGGCAAGCGAGCCCCCTGAGAGGCACAGGGTCCCCTGTCCCTTATCCCAGCACCCCATATTGGCTCTGCAACCCATGAACCAGGGTTTCCCCCTCCGAGAATCCAGCTGGCCTAGGGAAGCAGGGGCAGTGGCTTCTAGAAGGGGGTCTCCAGGAGCACATTGCAATGTCCTGACCCAGAACCAGGTGGGTTGAAAGAGCACGGCTTTTCCCCGGCTGCCTGTGTGGTCCCAGCAGAGATCTGAGACTCAAACTTTACAAGCCTCAGTTTCCTTCCCTGCAAAGAGGGAATCCCCGATTCCCACTGCAGAGACGGGATATGAGGATCCAAGGAGCTGATGCCTGTAAAACTCTTTCCCTAGTGCCAAGCAACAACCACCATTAGTGATAACAATATATCTGATTCCACGCCTCGGTGCATGGGAAGCCCTCCCCCCCATAGCAGGGACCGGAGGGCTTGAGGGAACACATAGGCCGGTTCTGCTTGGGCAGCGTCCAGCGTCCATGAAGTCACGATCCTCCAGCCCTGTGGGTCCACGGAGGCCTCTGAGTCCCTGCAGCCAGCAAAGCAGGGCTCCTGGCTCAAAGTGAGCCCCCCGCCGCCGTCTCTCCCCTCTCCCCTGGGTACAAGAGGCTGGAGCCCTACCCCCGGCTGCACTTAGCCTTTGCCCGGGAAGAAACCTGGCTTTGTTCCCATTGTACCACTATCAAAAACAGATTCCAGGAGGCAGGCCCAACCCTGGCCCTTTGATCCAGGGGGAAGGGGGGCCCCCAGCCCTGAGAACTGCCTGCTGGGCCCTGCAGCCCACGTTCTGAGTCCACTGCCCCTCGGCCTCTCGGGCGGAGGTCAGCGGATGCTGGGAGGGCTCAGTCTTCCCTTCACCCCATCACCACTCCACTGGGCCACAAGAAGACTCAGGCTCGTGTGGGGGCGAGGGTCAGGCAGAGAGGGGACGGCAGAGGAGCGAGACGCTCAAGCAGAGAAGCTTGCTTCTGCCCCCCCCACCCCCACCCCCATCCCATGCTTATCCTAACTTCCCATTCTCCCTGACCCCTTGGACCTCACCTGCTCCTCCTCCTCCAGGCAGCTCCAGCCCATGTGCTTCCCTCTCCCAGCAGGGATCAACTTCCCTGTATCCCCAGAGGCCGTGAGCTCCCCAAAGGCAACAGAACTTCCCATCCACCCTCGTGTTTGTCTAGATGCTTGGCGTCAAGTGGGGGCTTTTTAAATGCTTTAGGAAGACAGAGAAATGAGCCTGGAACTCCTGGTTTCTGGCGGGGTGATTGGAGTTGTCACGGTGTTTGTGGGAAGGGACAGGCTGGCGCAGAAGTGGGGGACTTCAGGAGCAGCCGACCAGACCTGCTCATTTTAGGGAGTGCGGGGACCAGAAGTGGCCCTATCTCCCATTCTTTGGGCTGTTCCTACCCCAGGGCCAGAGAGCCCCTTCCAACTCCCGCCAGCTGTCCCCAGCTCAAGGACCAGCCTAGCTGCTTCCATAGCGTCAGGGGGCCTGGGAGGGTCATGGCACGTACCTGTGGGGATGCACAGCTGGGTGCATCGGTATCACGGCTATGGCTTTGGGAGTGACAGCCACCTTGCAAAGCGTGCGCAGACGTGTGCACACCGATATGCACACAATGCGCGATGTGGGCTAGTTGCAGGCCCCTCCGAAGACTGCTGCCTGGCCTACCACCCCCACGCTCGGTGGGCCGTGCTCCGGCATGCCCAGGGCTACACACGCCAGGAGGTGAGCGGGAGCTGCAACCTGCCCGCTGTGATGTGAGTGGGGCCTGGGGGGCTATAGGGGGTGGGGAGAGGCTCACGCACAATTTCACTCCCCGTTTCCCCCTTCCACGCTAACCTGGGCACCCCATCTCCACCCATCAGTTTCTTCTTCCCCCGGAGACATAAGATGGTGTGCGGGAATCCACAGGACATGTGGGTGCAGAATGGGATGAGGCGCCTGGATGCCCGGAGAAAGATCTCAAAGTTCCCCAAGAACAGCTGGAAGACCTTGCAAGGTGGGTGAGACCACAGCCTCCCTGGCTGCAGGCCCCTGTGCTTCAGCCCCTGCTGGAGGGAATTGGAGCCCGGTGTCCTGACAGCTGCTCCTGCCCCTAAGGGGGCCAGCTGCTGGTGTGGGGCTGGGGCTGAGCAAATAACCAGCTGACGAATCGTCCAGCTCTTTCAGGCAGAGATGGAGACTCAAATGAACGGGAAATGGTGCATCAGCTTCAGGTCTGGCTGGTTCCAGGGGCTCAAAAGGCATTGGCAGAGCTCTTACCTAGCTCCCTATCTCTTGAACAGGCTCTCACTTGGGGCAGAAGAAGCTGAGTTCTGAAACCTCCAGGCTTCCGTTCTTCCAGTTTAATGGCCCCAGCGGAAGCAGCAAGAGGCACGCCTCCCTTCTGCCTTAGCTAATCCAGGCAAGGAGTCTGGCTCATGGGTCCCTCCATGTACCCATTGTCTCTCCTGGGGGGTCAGGGCATTTGTCTCTGGGATCAAGGAGGGTCGGCTGCTGTGGTCAGCCCCGCAGGTTCACCTGGGAGGGCCTTTGGTAGGTGCCCCCCACCCTGACCAAGTCACCCAGCCCACAGGGGCCTTGGCAAGTGCTGAAATGACAAGCCAGATGGGGGACCAAGAGCTGCAGGGCTCCCTGCTCCATTCCAGCCCCCATCATGAGCCTGCTTCTCCTTTCTCTCCTGCAGGACTGCGATCCCCGCCATCTCCCGGACCAGGGAGCAAAAGAGGCACAGAACTTTTCTGGCACGACCATTGCCCTGAGGTCCTGGCTGCCCCAGTCCCTCACCATCCCGGCACCTGCGTAGTTCCTGTCCTCTACCCTGCCACCTCCTGCCCCTTGGGTGGCTGGAAGAAGGGACCTGCCCTGGTTTGAAGCCCCTCCCCTGATCCAGGGACCAGAGTTGCCTCTGGGGAATGGATTTTATAGAGAAGACTCCTAAGAGTCACCCCCCAGCAGCCTCAGCCACCCACCCTGGGCCACAGCTGCCCGCAGCTGGGTCCTTAAAAATCTCCCGTTTGTACAAGGACTCCCTCCCAAGCTGTGCTTTCCCATAACTTTTAAGTAAACTTTTGGGTAGAACTCTTTTCTGTCCTTGTCCCATTTCATGTTGGGGTGCTGGCTGCTGCCCCACGCTGTTGAGATGTGGCGGATCCCACGTGATCCTCAGCCCCACCCACCCCCAATCCTGCCTCAAGATGTGCCCCCATCCATCAAAGACGTTGCCTCCTGCACATCCCAGACGGTGGCTGTGGGCAAATTTGCTCATTCTTCTGAGGCCTCTTTTTGCATCTGTGCAGTGGGGGCTGCCAGGCTCACTCTGCCTGGCTGCCAGGGCCATGGTGAGGCCTGCTAACAGACAGAACTGCCCTCCGCCAGCTCTGCCCAGAGGGCCCGCAGCCAGGCACCAGCGACAGCGCTGCGGGCGGGGCAGAGCCATGCATCAGGGACCCCCTGGGGGCACTCACCTGACTGAGGGCCTCACACGCTGTGGTTTCCACAACGACCAAGTTCTGGATGAAAACCTTGTGCACCATCTCTACAAGAGGTAGTTGGGGGCCAGGGTATAGACTCAGAGAAACGTGAGTGACATCAGGCCCCACCACACAGTATATCTAAGCCTCGGTTTCCCTCTATCAGATGGGGGTGATGACATAGTGCCCACCTCATAGGGGATTTATTGACACTAAATGTGCTTTGACACACACACACGCAATACACAGTCACTGTTAGCTGTGAGCATTGAGTATCCAGCCATTAGCATACAGACTTTGCAAAAGGATATTCGGTGTATCGGACCCAAAACAGCCAGGCAGGATGGCACAGTAGTTAACAGTATGGACGCCGGCACAACTGTCTGACTTTGAACCTGGCTCTGCCAACTACAAGCTGGCGTGGCTTGGGCAAGTGTCTTAATCTTTCTGAACCTCAGTTTTCCCATCTGTGAAACGGGGATGAGAATAACCGTCTCTATTTCTTATAAAACACTCCAACTGGTACAAGGCATGCAGCATGGGGTTAGGAAGTGTTAGCCACTATGACTGTCAGTGAATCCACGAGGTCTCCCAAAGGCCACCACTCACAGCCAGCTCTGGCTTTGCAACAATCTCACAGGTCCAAACTCAGCAGAGCGTAAATGCACACTGGGATTGTGTACCCCACCCCACGTGGTGGCCAGTCTTTTCTAGTCATCCATCTCTCACCTGTAAGCTTTCTCCTCAGGGCCTAGGCTGGACCGTCAGCTGCTCCATGCATGAGCCTTGCCTGGCCAGACCAAGAGAACTTGCCAGGGGACAGGTTTAACCCAAAATAACTTTACTGTTATCTTTGTTTCTGATATAAAAGCATCTTCAGGACCCTACCCAGCCTCTCAAGGTGGGGGGTGGGGGTGGGAGGACAAACAAGGATGCAAATACGTGTCCCCAATTCGGGAGGCCTTGGGGCCCTGTAGCCCTTCTGCTCTGAGAGAAGTGCTCCACTCCTACCCCAGCCACCCATTCCCCTGGCCGAGCCACAGTGCAGTACAGAAGATACAGTGAATGAGAGCCCCTCCCGGACCCTGGTTGCAGGGGGTGGAGAGTACAAGCTGCAGCTTCCAGCCATCTCCAGGAAAAGCTGAGTGTTGGGAACCCCCAGGCACACACAGAGGACTAGGCAGGGGCTGGCTCGTCTGAGGTCATCGAGTTTCACTTCTCCTGAGTTCTGAGGTTTGACCTTATCAGCCATGGCTGCTGGCTGCTGGGATCAATTCTTCCCAGCCTCTGAGTGTCCCACTTCTGGGGTGGAGGATGGCATGGGGACCCTGCAGCCCATCGAGGTGACGGCTCATAACCAGGGTCTCCCCGCGGTGTGCGGCGAGCAGTGACATCAGAGTTTCCCACAACCCTGTGGAGTTTCCCACTTTCCCATGGAAAGAGGCCGAGTTAGGCAGTGCCCATGCAGTGCGGTCGGAGAGGGGGCTGTCCCCCTGCCTGGGGTTACAGAAGGGTTCTGGGCCAGGAAGGAGGTTTGGGTGCCGCTCAACTAGAGCAGCTGCAGTTGTACCTTCAGCCGCAAGGCCTGGCCCCCAGACCCTGGCCACCCCTCTAGCTGGGTGCCCCAGGGCCTTGCCACACTCACAATCTCCAGCTGGTAGGTTCTAGGACCTGGTCTCCGATGCCCCAGCTTCAGGGAGCTGAGACCACGGAGGTGATGCATTCGGAAGAAGCCTTGCTTGTTGCCGCGGGCAATGACATAGCGGACCCGGCCGCCCAGACTCTCCAGCGCTGGCCGTAGCTCCAGGATGTGCTTAGCCTGGCCCAGGCGTGAGAGGTTCAATCTCAAGGTCAGCGGGGCCTCTGAGTCCAGGCTGGCTAGGCTCACCTGGGGAGGAAGACTAGGTCAGGGAGAAGTGGGATGCAGTGGGGAAGGTGGGCCTGAGGATGGGGGTGGGGTCAAAGAGGAGATTTAGACAATATCTGAAGTGGAAGAAAAGGTTTAGCTGAAGGTATAGACACTGAGGCAGGAAGGCTGAAGCTGGTCTTGCTAGAAAAGTACGCCTGTCACATTTGTGCAAAGAAAGGCACACAGGCAGCCGCTTTTACCCACGCTGGCTCCAGACCCCTCGTCCCATCCTAGACAGAGGGAATCGAAGATTTGGCTTAGATATCCGGAGGGGGTCAAGCAGATGGCACAAGACCCCAGATCCCCAAGGTCACTCAGAGGCAGCCCAAGGAGACTGGTGTAACGGGCAAGAGCCTTGCAGCAGAAGCCAGCCCCCGAGAGAATGCCAAAGCAGACCCAGCAAGAGAAACCAAAACCAAACCTAAGACCCAGCTGCCCCAGAGAGGGGAGCAAATGAGTGCCAGGGAGAAGAGCCACCCAACAGCTTTCCGGTTCCCAGGAAGCCGGCTGTACTTCCTGCATCTGGGCTCCTTGAGAGCCCCTTGTGTACAGATGACAAACCCCTCTTTATCCGAGCTCCTCTGGGCTTGTTCCCAATCCTGGCAGCTGGACAGGGCCCTGAATAAGACAGTGAGCCTCAATGGCCGGGCTGGGTGATGTAGCCAACCACACAGGAGTTTATCTGTGTTTTCTTCTCCTTTGCTCTGGGCAGGGCTGTGTCCTGTTTTGGCTAATTTACATGCAGATGGAGTGTTTTAAGGTTGCGGTAAAGTGAAAGCTATTCCTGTTCCCCAGCCCCTGGGTTCCGGAGATTTCAGAGCTTCCCAGGACTGTGGCTCAGACATGTGCTCTTACTGTCACCTGCTGGCCATCAGGGGTATTGCAGGCAAAGACCATTGGCCCAGATTTGCTCACGCCCCTCCCAGACGCTGTCCTCTGAGAACTACTTCACTCGTATTAAGTACCAACAGCTTACAAAACCAACACAGCAACTAGAGAATCATATACGCAGCTGCAGTTTTTCCCAGCAAAAGAGGGGATAAAAAAACAACTAGAAGGGAAAAAGAGCACAAAGAGATAATCCACATTTAACTAACCTAATATGGCAAGTCCCCATCCCACTTCTGGCTTTATTTTTCCCCATAGCACTTATTGTGCATTATATTTTCCATGTGTTTTGAAATATTATGCATTTTACTTCTTTATTGTCTGCCTCTCCTGCTAGAATAGCAGCCCCAGGAGGGCAGGGATTTGTGTCCCTCTTGTTTATTGCTGTATCCCCCATACCTGTTACGATGTTCAAGGCATAGTATGTGTTCAATAAAATCTGTGAATGAATTTGGTCCCAGGAGCTGTCTGCAGGGGGCTGAGCTTGGAGTAATGGCTTCCATGCTCAGTGACAATGTTTTTTGGAAACAACAGAAAGTAATAGCTTCAGAAGATGGTAACCATAGGGGGCCTAGGATGCCAGGCCGTGAAGACTAAGGCCACTGGTGAAAGAAAAGCTTTATGGTGTAGCCGTAGAATCCCTGCTCTCCTCTTTTCAAGTTTTATAACTTGGGCCTAGGTCCAAACCTCTCTGAACCTCAGTTTCCCCATTTGTAAAATGGGGATAACGGTGGCATCAACACCTCTCAGAGCTGTCATATGGATTGAGAGTTTGTGAAAGAAAAATGCATAGAGCCGTGCCTGTACCCAGTAGGTGCTTAATAAATGCTTGGCCTTCAGAATCACTGGTTGATGGTGGCAGGACCAATGAACAGTGGGCTCAGGCTCTCTGATTGAAGGGCAACCAGGCCAAGTCTGCAGCAAAACCGCCCTCCCTGCAAACCCTGGTGGTCAGGGTCCCGGCTGGAATGGCCAGGGATGGCAGGTGACAGAGCCACAGGCACGCTCTGCCACCACCGCGGGGATGAGGGGCGTGGGGAGGACTCCTGCAGCTGTTAGAGACAAGGTGGGTCTAGGGGCTGGAGCACAGCTCCAGGAGTCTCACGGGCCCAAGAAGGAGGTGGTGGGGTGTGCCAGGTTGGGACCTACCTCTCCTGGGGCCCTGAGATAAAGGACTCATTTCCCCAAAGGTCATGCAGGAAGGGAGCTTGGGCTTGCCCTGGGCTGGGAACCAGATGGGTGCCCATAGGGGTTGCTGCAGGGAGGGGAGGTGGGGAATCAGGGACAGGGTGAGGAGTGGGCAGAAGCAGGGGGTCTGAAGGAGGAAAGAAGTAAAGGGCTGTTAAGCTGGTGCTCTGGGCTCTACTGGCCCTAAATCCAGAGGTCAAGGGCTCCCAGGGAGGCCTTTGCCAGCCAGATGAGGGGTGACATCTTTGGGGCATGGATTGGGGGTACCTAGGCACTAGGGGTACAGGTAAGGCTGGGTGCCCAGGCGATGGGGTGCAGGCAGGGCTGGTGGCACCTAGGATTGCTCCTAATTTGGAGTGCCATGGAAGGACCCCACTAGAAGCAACCCAGCCCTCTCAGAGTCCATGTGGGGGCTGCCTGATTTACCCCAGTAGAAGAAGGTGGGCTGCTCAGGAGCCTATGTCCCCCGAGGGTCCCTGAGAGCAATCCCAGGACTGAGGGAGTTCAGGAGGCCCAGGCAGGACCACAGCCTCCTCCCCATCCCCTGGCTGCCCCCTCCTATTGCCCACGCCCCATGCCCAGGACAGCCCCATAGTACCTGGTGCGCCCCGTGGGTGCTGCGCCGCGGCCGGTCCTGTGGGGAGAGGCCGTTGATCTTGCACTCGTAGCAGGCTTCAGGAGACAGAAGCTCCTCCTCGTCTCGGGCCTCCTGGGTTCCTGGGCTGAAGCCCAGGCCAGAGACACAGTGCCTAAGGCAGGGTGGGGGAGACAGGGCCTTCAGGGGCTGCCTGGGCAGACCTCCCAGCCACCCACAGTCCCCCCAGGATACCACTCTGAGCCAGGGATGCAAATGCTGGTGTGCAAATGTGCCTTCCCCTTTGGGCCAATGTGGCTCCACGTGCAGTGGGTGTGCACGTGTTTGTACATCACTGGATTTACCTTGGCACAGGTGTGAGCCTGCAGGCACAGAGGGATGAAGGCATGGGTGTACACGTGTACACTGGAATATGTGACTGTGCATGAGTACGTGTCTGAGAATTCCAGGGATGTGTGCACACAGGGGTGATGACGTACATGAACATGTATGTACTCGGGGAGGATGGTGCATGTGTGCACGTGTGTACACTGGAATGTGGAAATGTGCATGGGTACATGCCTAAGAATTCCAGGGATGTGTGCATGGGTGCACAAAGGAGTGATGACATGTACAAGAATATGCATGCACTCGGGGAGGATGGTACATGTGTGCACATGTGTGCATACTGGGATGTGTGCCCGAGTGAATTCTTGTGCATACGGATCCACCAGGAGGAGGCACATACCTCCGTGGACAGCAGGTGGGCAGGAGCACAGTGGGGACGGCTACAGGGTAGTGGCATGTGAAACTGTGTGCTCCCAGGTCGGGGGCTACATGCACAGACATGGGTGCTGCTGAGCCTCTGCATGTCCCGGCTCTCTGTGCACATCTGCACGCAAGTCTGTGTGTCCACACAGTGAGAGTTCCTCCTGGTGGAGGCCTCAGTGTGTGCACAAGACCAGTGTGCAGCCCGCCCCTGGCCGCCCCGCTGGAGCCTCTCACCCTTGCCCAGCCCGGAAGTAGCCTTGGGGGCAGCCGCAGAGGAAGCCGCCAGGGGTGTTGGCACAGCCATAGCTACAGGGTCCGCCCCGCACAGCACACTCATCCACGTCCTGGCAGCCCCCGAGGGCCTGGTCGAAGTCGAAGCCCGAGGGACAGACACAGCGGAAGCCGCCCAGTGTGTTGTGGCAGGTGGCGCTGCCGCAGGCCGCGGGTGACAGCACACACTCATTCTCATCTGGGGTCCGGAAGAGGGAACGGAGGACAGGGGATGGCAGGGGCTGGTGGACTTTGCAGACCCAGCACCTTCCATCTGGGAGCACTCCCCTCCCTACTGGGCCCAGCCAGCTCTGGCTCCTCCTGAGCCCAGGCCGACAGTCAGAGCCTCCCGCAAGCTCCCCGTCCCGTCCCCCCTCCACCGCCTCCCCTTTAT
>PVKY010006747.1:0-15634 GCA_004027775.1 Bradypus variegatus | reverse complement strand
TTCATCCCCGGGAGTCATATCCTGCATTGCCAGGGATGTTCACACCCCTGGGCGTCGGGTCCCACGTAGGGGGGAGCGCAGTGAGTTTACCTGTCAAGGTGGCTCAGTTAGAGAGAGAGAGGGCCACATCTGAGCAACAAAGAGGCACTCAGGGGGAGACTCTTAGGCACAACTACACGCAAGTTTAGCCTCTCCTCTGTGGCAACAAGCCACATAAGGGCAAGTCCCATGATTGAGGGCTCAGCACATCAAACCGCCAGTCCCAATGTTTAGTCTACATAACCTTTTAAAGACCTAAATTCTACTCCGTGGATACGCCATGATTGATTTAATTAGCTCCCAAATAAGCTGGGTTCCATGTTTTAATTTTATTTTATTCTTTTACTATTTTAAATAACAATATGATGGACATCTTTGTGCCCTTGTCAGATGATTTCCATAGGATAAATTCTGGCCAGAGGATTTGTACATGTAAACCCAGTAGCCCAATTGAGATCACCCTGCTCTTAAGATTCCCCGGAGATAGCCTCAAACCTACCCATGTATTTTGGGATTCAAAATCTTTGGAGAGCTTAGGCTCTCACATCACAGGTGCTAAATTCCTACTTGGCTGCAACAGTTCACTTAGATCCGTGGCATCCTCATCTTGTCCCCACATCGTGTCCATTATTCCCAGAATGGAACTCAGCCTCTTCCTTAATTTCAATCCTAAAACAAAACAAAAGCAAGTCAGGCTTTACCCAAGATTGAGGAGCACCAGGGGATTTAATTTGCTGCAATGCAAATAATTTACCATTTCATATTAGGCATCTTTAAAGAGTCTTGACCATTTCCACAGCTTGGGGTGCAGTACCAGTCACATGGATCAAACCCTCTCCCCACTCTTCCCTTACCCACCCCACCCCTTATTCTCCCCTTCCACCCTTCTTCCTTCCCAAACCCCATCCTTCTAGAACTCCAAACTCAGCTTCTTCAGTTCAGCTCCTTGGCCCCTCTCAAGCTCAGCTCTAGGTCCCCCTGTGCAGAACTACCCATGCCACCCCCACCCAAGGCCAGAGTGCCCGTTGAGCCAAGAGAGCCATCAACTACTTCAGCCACTCAGAAACCCTGGGGTTTCCTTCACAGGATCCACCCTCCTTAGTTGAGCCCAGCAGTTTTAAAGAGCAATTAATTTTTTTCCATGACACACTATGTTTTGTTACAGATTGCCAAACCCTTCTAGAAGGCCTTTCCAATTGTCCCAGGGCAAGCTTGGGTGAGCCCCTTTCCACAGGCACGGCTGGGCACAGTGTTTGTGCTCAGCAAACTGTGCGGGGGGACAGCCTGCATCAGCTTCGACCAGCATCCTCACTCCCTGCCCTGCCACTGGTCTCCCACACTATGCGCCAACACTGTCTGCTCTCCCCAGGGTTCTGGGTGCTGACCCCCAAGACCAAGCACACAGCACCTCTCACCATTGCCGTGGCCCGAGGCTACACAGACTGCGCCCGCCACCTGATCCAGCAGGGGGCTGAACTGGACACTCGGGTCGGGGGCCAGGCTGCCCTGCACGAGGCCTGCGCCCAGGCCCAGCCCGACTGTGTGCGGTTGCTGCTGACCTTCGGCGCCAAGGCCAACGTGCTGTCCGAGGAGGGCATGGCCCCCCTGCACCTCTGCACGGCCCCTGAATCCTTGCAGTAGGTGCCCAGGGGCAAAGATGGTTTGTGGAGGATTGTGTGATCCCGTGTGGCATGTGTGTGCATGACCAGCCCACAGAGCCAGGAGAAAGGGAACTTGACATCTCTCCACAGCAGTTTCCAGCGCACCTGTCTTCCACGTGCCCTCATGCCAAGTGAGGCCTGGGAGACAGGCCTTAGTCTATGGATGAGAGAACTGAGGCTCAGAAAGGTTTAGCGACTTGTCCAGGGTCACTTCGGCCAGGCCCAGGAGGCAGAGAGCCTGTTGCTTTTTTGGAAAATCCTTTTACAGTTGCATTCTCCTATTCCCTGTTAATTTTCTGAAGCTAAATTCCTAACTATTTTGGGTGCCAAGAAAGATCCAATCCAGTGTTTCCCACCTCAGCATGAGGCCTTCATACCTCCTCTGCCCACTTTTTAAGGCCAGCAATCTTTGGACCCTCTGCTTGATGGTAGTTGCACTTTTACAAATCACGTCTACCAACAGGGTTCAAGAATGCCCGGAAGACAACCCACAGCTTACACGCTAGGAATGTCTCTCCAGCTACTTCACCAGTGATGGACCCAGAAGGCATCCAAATTTGCCAGCCCTCTCTTGGGTTCTTACAGGCTCACAGTGTACCTTTCTGCAGACTTTGTCCTTTTAAGTAAAGTAAGAACAGCCACTTACTGGAACCCTACTGAGTGAGCTTTTCTTAAAGGCAAAAAAAAAAAAAAAGATTTATTTTTTAGAGCAGTTTTAGGTTTACAGAAAAATTACACAGAAGATACAGAGTTCCCTTATACACCAGCCCCACAGTTTTCCCTATTATTAACATTTTACAGTCATGTGGTATATCTGTTACAATTGATGAACCAATATAATTAGAATTATATTACTAACTAAAGTCCATAGCTTACATTAGGGTTCACTTTTTTGTGTTGTATGGTTCTACAGGGTATTTTTATTGTGTTGTTAAAAAAAAGAAACTTGTGGCAAAATATATACAACATAAAATTTCCCATTTCTGAGTGAGTTTTTAAGTGTTACTTAAATGTCATATTTGGAAACCAAAATTAGCCCTTGCAGACACATGCACCGAAAGGAGAGCGGGAATTCTGACCGTTTGGGGGAAGGGCGCCTGGTTATCAGGGCTTCATCCCGATTGCTGGAGCTGCTCCTGGTTTCCAGTGGCTGCCATTCTGGCTCTTTAAGTATAAATTGCTATCAGTCTCGTTTCATTACTATTAATTTCATTTGTTGTGTGTTTGATTTACCCCACAATGTGTAATGATGCATATTTGCAGCAACTGTGTTTGGCCAATAATTTTCTAGGCACTAGAAGACTATGAAACATGTGCTTCCCAAAATGCGGTTTTTGGTTGGTTGGCTTTGCTTGCTTTCTCTAGGGGAAAGCGGCAGAGTTGGCCCCTCCCGAGGCCTTTGCTTGCCTGAGTGGGTGTGCTAGTCTCTTAAATGGTCTTCAAAAACTTCCATTTATTTTTCTTTTGGGCTGCTACTCTAATTTTCTATGCTTCAGAGCATACATATTACTGTGTTTTCAAAATTCTGTGCTATCAAAATATTAGAGGAGACAACTGATAAAAGATTCAGAACAGGGCTTTGGGGTCCCACTTGTATGGGGGAGCCAGGTTAGACTCTGGGAGGGTCTGTCTGGGCAGTGAGTTCTAATTCTGCCATAGCCACTAACTAGCTATGTGTCCCTGGCTGCACCCAGACCTTTCTGGGCTGAAGTTCTGCACCTGAAAACTGAAGGAGCTCCGGGTGACTTTGATGGGCCTTCCAGCTCTGCTGTCTGTCCCTGGGCTTGTGATTGGGTTGGAGGACACCAGGCTGGACCCGAATGGGAAGGGATGGTAGGGAAGGGTGTGGGGGTGGGGGTGGTGAGGAGGCTGGAGATGGGGGTGGGGTTTCCCAGGCCAGGCCTTGGAACCTCAAGATTTGCCCCGGGCCTTACGCCCTGCCCCCAGGTGCGCCAAGCTGCTGCTGGAGGCGAGAGCAACCGTGAATCTGGCAGCGCAGGACAGGGAGGTGACACCTCTGCATGTGGCAGCAGCCCGCGGCCTGGAGAAGCACGTGGCCCTCTATCTGGAGCATGGCGCCGACGTGGGCTTGCGCACCAGCCAGGGCCAGACGGCCCTGAACTCAGCGTGTGCGGAGGCCGAGGGCCCAGGCCGCAGCCTGCAGCGAGAGGCAGTGGCGCGCCGGCTGCTGGAGGCTGGGGCCGGCGCCCGGGCGGCCGGGCGCAAGCGCCACATGCCGCTGCACAACGCCTGTGCAAACGGCTGCGGGAGCCTGGCAGAGCTGCTACTGCAGCATGGAGCCCGCGCTGGTGTCCCCAACGGGGCGGGCCACACACCCATGGACTGCGCGCTGCAGGCCGTCCAGGACACCCCTAACTGGGAGCCCAAGGGCCTTTTCGCGGCGCTGCTGGACTACGGGGCACAGCCTGTGAGCCCTGAGGTGTGCAGGAGGAAGGGGCTGGGTGGGGGAGCCTGAGGCTGAAATTGAGGGGAAGAGATGGGTCCAGCAGACTGACACTAAAAGCCGCCAAGAATCTTACCTTGGGAGGGAGGAAGAGGGCCAAGGCGGTGGTGGGATGTCTAAGGTAGGAAACCCACCCCACCCCACCCCCAAGAAAACTGTCTGAGGCCAGGTTGGCACACACTCAAGGGGTGGAGTAAACTGAGGCATAGAAAATGAAGAGACTCAAGCCTTACCACCCCCTCCCTCCCTAATTAGGGTGTGTCGTGGGGGTGTTGGGTTTGGCTGGATTCCAGTTTACCCTTGGTTGGAGAAGGCAGAGCACCCCTCAGACCCCCCCCCCTTTTTTTTTTTTTAGAGAGTTTAAGGTTTATTAGAGGAAGAAAGCAGAAGAAAGCAGGTGGGAGCCATTAGAAAAAAAAGAAAGGGAAAAATGGCTCCCTCAGACCCCCTTTTGATTCCCAGATGCTGAAAGTCTGTGCCTCCTTCCCTCGGGCTCTGGAAGTCCTGCTGAATGCCTACCCCTGTGTCCCATCCTGTGATACCTGGGCCAAGGCTGTGCTCCCGGAGCTGTGGCAGGTATGTCCATCCAGGGGGGGCAGAGCACCTTCCTGGGCCCTGGGGGAAGATGGAGAGGCAGGATGAGCCACAGGATGGAGGAGCAGGAGGGTGCCTGGGGCTAGAGGCAGATGGTGGGGTGAAACCCCTGGGTCACAGGGTACCCTCACTCCTCACAGCAGCTAGCTGACCTCTTATTCCACACACTTCTCCAGTCTCTCACCTGCATCAGCACAAACCTTTTCCAGGCAGTATGGCCCAGTGGGCATTGTGCCAGCCATCTTTGGGGTGGGGGTGGGTGCAGACATGGCGGAGACCCTGCAGTGTGGTCCCAGCCCCCATCACCCCTGCAGGGCCTCTCTGGCTCCAAGTCTGAGTCCTTCCAGAGGCACCAGATACCTGGGTGGTTGCATGTTGCAAAATCCCAGCACCCTTATCACAGGGACACCCCCAGATGGAAAGGCAGGGTGTCAAGGGTGCTGGCCTATCTGACCCTGTTGCCCTGCTGGCCCAGGAGCACGAAGCCTTCTACAGCTCAGCACTGTGCATGGTGAACCAGCCCAGATGGCTGCAGCACCTGGCCTGGCTGGCTGTGCGTGGTCAGTTGGGTGGTCGCTGCTGCCAGGCTGCCACCCGCCTGCCACTGCCTCAGTTCCTCTGAGACTACCTGTTGCTGCGTGTCGAGGGACTCATCCAGTGAACCCTGTGCCCAGGCTGCTACCACAGCTAGTCCTGCCCCCTCCAGCCCTAAAGGACCAGTCCCTGAGCCTGTTTTTCTCACGCCACCTGCTGATGTCCAGCTGGACCTGAATTTCAGATCTTCTCTCCATTGGGAAGGTCTGCACTCGGCAAGTCCCCAGACTCCTGTACCCCAGCGGAGGGCTCTCCCCTTCACTCTGACACCCCGAGCCAGGAGACTGTGGATCCTTTTGGCCTCCCCACCCCCACCACTTGTGTACCTGTTCAGCCTCTTAAAGAATGGCGGACACTGCCTCTAACTGCGTAGCCTCTGCCCAACCTGCCTTTGTCATTTCAAGGGAGGATCTTGCTGACGGGTCTTGAAACCCAGGCCATGCAAGGCTGCTGGAATGATCTTTGGGAATCACAGTCCCTACGGGCTAAAATCAAAACTCCTCAACAAGATAGACAAAGCCTCTAGAGCCTGGCCTCTGCCATGCTCTCTGGCCTTTGACCCTTTTTCTCCTTTCTGAGCTTCCCATAATCCCACTGTTGTAAACTATTTGCCCATTGCTGGATATGACCTGCTCTCCTTTGTTTCCAGGCATTTGCATGTGCCCTTTCCCCTGCTTGGTGTACCCTTCCCACATTTTTTTGGCCCGGCCTGGTCCAGGCTGACTTGACCTTCCGACTCAGCTCAAATAGCAGCAGCTCTGCAGAGCCTCCCTTGACCAACCCAGCAGTATCCTTCCTCAGTATTGTACTTAAGAGGCCTGGCCCCATTTATGCTTGTGTCCTCCCTCCCGGAGTGATGCATGGTCTCTTAGTAGATAAAGGTCACACTTGTGGTCTCTGAGGGTCCGTGACAGGAGGACTAGACCCCAGCTTCCCCTGCCTCCCTCCTGTTCCTCTGGTACATCTTTAGGAGGAAGCTTTAAAAACCAAGCCAATTTTTATGAATGCAAAATAAATGCTTTGCACACAAAACCAAAGTGTGGCTGTTAAGTTTATTTTCCCCAATTTGTGCTCTTCTGTGGCTCCCAGTTTTCTGCCCTGAGCGACCGTTATTCTTATGATAGGAAAAAAAGGTTATCAGAACACCACTGACATTGGCCCCAAGGCCTCTCCAAGGCCGTGAGCCTCAGTACCCACCGCAGGGGTGCATTGGGGAAGGGCTCTTGGCGACCTGCTCTCCTGGTCCTAGCTGAGGGACCCTGGGCTCTGAGCTCCCATTGCAAATCGGGATCACACAGTAGGGACAGGGCTGGGGTGTCCTGGAATCTGCCTCCTGCAGTAGGTGCCCAGCCCTCTCTCCTCTGAGGAAAGGGGTATCTGCGGAGGTGCCCTTTCACCTGCACACCAGACACTCTTTGACCTTGTTATGCAGGGCAGCCACCTCTCCTATCTGGATGGGGTTTTTGCTTTCATTAAAAAGAGTGAAAGGCCTGAGAGAGGAAAGGGAAATTCTCCCCAGTCCTAGGCCTAGGCTGGGAGCATCAGTTCTGCAGGAGGATGCTACACTCTCCACCCCTTTACAGTGGATGCTTGGCCTTTCCCCTTCTATTTCCAGCTACAACAAAATTCCTATTTTAAAAAACAAAAGATACAGGTGATTATGTATATTATTTGGGGATAGGAGGAGATTTTCCAGGGTCAAAACATAAAAGAAAAAAGCAGAAAAAGTTTGATTATAAAATAAATCGTAGACACAAGTAAAAGGCAAATATTGGAAAAAAAATCTGCAGCTAAAAAATTTTCTTTCCTGGATCCATGAGAACAGGGATGACATCTGTTCTGCTCACCTTTATTGACTCAGGGCCTGTACAGTGCCTGGCAGAGAATGGGCACTCAGATTTTTGTTCAATCAATGAAAGAGGATGTTCAACCTCACTGGCAGTCAGGAACGTGCAAATTAAAACAACAACAAGCTATCATTCACCCACCAGACTGCAAAACATATTAAAGATTGGTAATACCCAGTGCCTGTGAAGATACGGAGAAATAAGTACTTGCAAATCCTTTTGGTTGGAAAGGAAATTGCCTCTTTGGTGGCCAATTTGGCAGGATCTTTAAAAACAGCTCCCCAAACATACAAAAGGCAGTTACATATGGGAATATACATCACAGCTTTGCCTGGTCGGCAAGTATATTGACTTGGAAAGATTTCTGAGACTGTTGTTAAGGCGAAGACAGGCTGGAATACAATATCATATGATTGCAAATCAATAGAAAAAAGCCAGGAAGACTGTGTCCAAGAATCCCCCTCTGGAGAGGGGAGAAGGACTGGGTGGGCCAAGGGGACTTTTTTTATGGTCCGTATATGAATTTTTTATAAAGGGATATCTATGGATTCTTGTGATTTTTTTTTAAGGGAAGAAAGGGCAAAGGCCACAAACAGGTAATTTACAAAATGATCAATGAAACATGAAAAATATTTATAACTGCTGCTAATCAAATGAATGCAAATTAAAAGAATAACGAGAGACCCTTTACCCTTTTGCCTATCAAATCGGCAGACTTAAAACAAATAATGTGTAGTGGTTAATTAAGGAAAGGGTACTTTTTGTTTTTTATAAACATGTAGTTAAGGCAGTGTACAGGCCTGAAAAATATATTCTCCATCATACATTTCACACAGAGGTATAAAAATACCTAAGTTCAATGGTTTAGGAAAAATAAAAATCACATAAACTACATCATGAAAAATGTCCAAGGAGTAATGATCCATTAAAATACTCTATTTTTAGTCATTATTATTATATACAAAGGGGACCAAAGTTGGGCAGTGATATAGTCTTAGCTGTAGGCTTTCCTTCTTTCCTCACCTTTCTTCTTGGAATTCCTCCACCCTCAAATACCCAACCTTGAAAGCCACTTTCAAAACTCCTGTAACTCCACTGCATCTTGTCCTTTTGCTGTACACACGCAGCGAAGCTGCCTCCTATGTTAGACTCAGCATCCACCTTTTCCAACCTGTAATCCTAGCTGCTGAGTGTTCCAAGTCCATCTCCAACCCCAGCCAATCCTTCCTTTTTCCCTTGTCCATTTCATCTGCTCACCATGGCTATTTTAAGACTTCACCTCTGGCCAGCAGATGAGGGAATTCTCTCAAATCCTCCCCCCACCCCCACCCCGAATAATCTGAATCCATCCATCACTCATTCAACAAATCTTTTATCAAGTCCCTGCTGCATTCAAGCACTGGAATAGATTTGGGGGATAGGAGAGAAAAAGAAACAAGAACAAAACCACAGTTCCTGCCCTCAAGAAATTTGGTAAGACAGACAAATGAAAAATGTCAATGTAGTGTGATAAATGTTAAGGCAGAAGCCAATCCATGCAGCTGGGGGAACACAGAGTACGCGTACCTAACCCCAAACGGGTGGGTCAGGTGCCTAGAGCTACTGGGAAGCCCCGCCTCCTGCCTAGGACAGGCCCCGCCCCACCTGCTCCACCCTCCCGGCTTCCAGGAGTCGCTACTCAGGTATTCCTTTCTAAATGTGACTTTATCATTTCTTCCCTCTCTGCTTGAGAGAATCCTCACATCTCTCAAAAACCTCCTCCGTTTATTCCTCTTTCTCCTCTAGCTTCAATACTATGTTTCTGGGGGAAAGGAAACAGCCTCATTGGTGCCACCACACTGTCCACGGGAATTGAATAGGTAAAACTTTCTGGAGGACATGTGGCACCCTGTATTAAAAACCATAAAAATATGAACACCCTTTGACCCAGCAATTCCAATTTCAGGAATTTATCGTGAGGAAAGAATCATGGATGTGTACAATGATCTGAAAAGATGTTCATCTGTTTAAAAACAAAGGACTGAAAACAATTTGAATGTCCATTCAAATGAGATTAGCTGAAAAATTATTGTGCAATATGGAAAATACTGTTAGGTGGCTATTTAAAATTATGTTATAATGTTATAAAATATTCAGTGACATGGGAAAAGATTCATGGTATATAGTTAAGTGAAAAAAAGTAGGGGACCAAATATGGACAACAAGAAATTATTAATACATAGTACATATACATAAACAAGGCAGACCTGGGTGACTTTACAAAACTGTGTAATTTGGACAATTATCTATTCTTTCTGAGCCTCAGTTTCTATATCTGCAAAATGGGTACAATAGTTAACTCATAGGGCTCCAAGAGATAATGTATGTGAAGTGCTTGGCACAGAACCTGGCACATAGCAAACTCTCAATATATAGGTGGCTATTGTTATACAAAAGCATTAACATGATTCAACTGGGTGGTTCATTCAATCAACAGATATTTATTGCTGTTCTCTCTGGAACCCCACTTAGTAAATCCCTACTTATTCCTCAAAATTCTCTTTAAGTGGATTATGATGTGCTCCAGGTTCTTAAAAATAAATACATTAAAGCTTAAAATCCAAAAGGTACATGGTATGCTGAAAGTGTAACAGTACCTTTCATCTCACATACTGTTTGTAGATCAGAAGAAGCCAGACCCCAAAGAGTACACACTGTGTGGTTCCATTTATATAGTACAAAAATAGGGAAAACTAATCTATGGGGACAGAAATCAGACGGTGGTTATACTCTTTGGGGATTAGTGACTGGAGAACTGGAAGGGGGGTTCTGGGGTAATTTTCAATTTCTTGATCTGGGCTCTGGTTCCACCTGTGTTCGGCTGGTGAAAAACACCGACCTCTTTTTTCATGAATTATGAATAAATAATAATGTATTAGAATACCTGCCTGTATTATTTATATTTCAATCACCAGTTCGCCAAAAAACAGAAACAATACCCAGTACGTTTTTAGAATTTTTTAATTGCAAAAATTTGTATATAAGTTTTTGGAAGCTGAACTTTTTTCTCCTGGCTTTTTTAGGCTCCTGTTTTTTCTTGTGCCCTAAGCCTGCGCTGAATCTGTACCTTGAGGGATCCGGGTGGGGGCTGAGGCGTCACCGCCCTCGTGAAAAGCCCCCCTTGAAATGCTTTCCCGCCTAATTTATCACGGTTCCCCATTACCTGGAACCGCACTCTTCCAGCACTGGACGGTAACTAAATTGTCTTCTTGTCTCTCTTCCACTAGCCCTGAGCTGAGCTCTTAGAAGTCGGCAAGACTAGTCTTTAAGGAGCCCCCACTAACGTGGAGCTCGGAGCACGATGCAAAGCAGTAGTGAATCCAATTAGCGCGAGAGACTGGGAGCAAGGCCGGAAGAACAAAGTCGGGAAGAGGGAGACTCGCACCAGCTCTACACGAGATTACCAACCCGAACAGCTTTCCAGGAGCGAAGTTTTCGCCCCTTTCCCAAGGAGCTTATTCCAGACTCACTCCTCCCCGCCTGGCTCCACCTCTCACCCTCGGGCCGCCCTCGGCCACGCCCACTAGTCGTGGCCCTGCCCCAGGAGAGCCACGATCCCGCCAACAGTGACTCCACCCCTCTTCCGCAGAGAAACCTGTGCTTTTAAATATACGTTTACGTCACCCCGCCTTAAGTAAGTTGCGTCATCAATACAAGGCGTGGAGGTGGGACTTCCTGTCCCTGGTAAAACAACTTACGGAGGAAGCCGGAAGACCGGACTCTGGACAGAATCGGGGGTTGCCATTCCCTCCCCTGGCCCCGGCCCCGGCCCCGGCCCGTCCCCTACAGAAAGGCGAGTCCAAGTGCTGTCTCGGCGAAGTCAAAGCACTTAATCTGGCCGTTTCAGGTGAGGACTTCCTTTCCTATCCAGGCCGAATACTGGACCAAGCCCCCTTTAATTTCCCATGATTACCCGCGTCCTCAAGCCCCGCCCTCAGCCGCCCAGCCCCGCCCCGAAGCTTGAGGGGTGTGGATGGTTTGTGACCCCCTCACCTGACCCTACCCCTCACGGACTGGGAGAGCTGGGCTTGGGCGGGGCAGCCCGCACCGGGTATCCCTTTGGCTCGGGTGAGCTCATGGGCCCCTCTCCAGGTCGCTGAGACGCGGAGCCTTCTTAGAAAAGGCTGGGCCGGGGACCCCTCCTCATTGCGCGGTCAGAGTCTCTCACAGGCTGCGGAGAGAGCAGAGGCCTCTGAGGCGGGAGGCCTGGAGTCTTACCCGGCCCATCCCCACGAAATTGCCCAATATCAGTGCCAGTCGCTTCGCCTCTGTTGGCTGCAATTTCCTTTTCTGTAAATCGGGGTTGATGACACTAACCTGCTTACTATCAGGGGTTAGCTGTGGGAGTGACAAATAATCGCTACTATTTTTTTACTGAACATTTGCAATGTGCCAAGCATTGTGCTAAGTATTTTGCTTCGATGATTTCACGTCATCTTCAAAACAGCTTTATGAGGTAGGTACTATTTTTAATCCCATTTTACTGATGAGAAGGCTGAGGTTCTGAGAAAGTTGTCCACGGTTACATACTAGTAAGAGGCAAGACTGGGATTATAGTTTTCTTCCGATTCCAGGGTTGGTGTGCTAAATGAGGATGAAGAAACTATTCAGATGTTGATTTGTTCCACAAATACTCTTGAGCAATTACAATGGCTTTATGCTGGGCACTATGGTACAAAGAGAAATGCATATGATCCTGGCCTTACAGGAGTCTAGTGAGGAGAGATGGACAGATAGATAATATAATGAAGTTTTATAGGTGCTGTGAGAATAGTCTGATAATGATAATCACCAGACTGGAATTGCTCAGGGACAGCTGTGAAAGCAGTGTATTCTCCAAGGGAAAGAATAGATACTCCAAAGAGAAGCAGAGATCATTCCTGCCTTTCTAAGAACTTGCCAAGGGAAAATCTTCACAGTACAAGAAAAGAGATTAGGATATGGATTGTGAGAGCTGTTTTGAAGTCTTTTCTAAATCACTTCCACTTGGGCGGTGGTTTTTGCAGTTGTGAGCATGTGGTGACCCAGGAGGGTGGTGTTTCTGGCATCCATCGTGCTGATGGCTTCTTCAGAGTTCTTCATTTGGGACAGGCTGGCTCTGCTTTAGATGATAGGTTAACTTTGGTTTTCACCATCTGGGCCTAGATCTGTGACTAGAATGAGATAGGGTTAAAATGAAACAATCTAGCCAGCGTGACTGCACTGTGCTTTCCAAAGGGGCTACAAAGTAAAATATTCCAAGATTTTTGGTCTCTCTGAAGCTACCTTGGACGCTTCTCATGGGGCACATTTGCTTGATGAAGTGATAGAAATCCTGGAGAAACTCAGGGCTCGAAAAAGCAAATGCTTTCTCCCTACCTACCAAAAAAGCAATAAACAGAGGCTGCAACAGCAACAAGCCTCTGAGACTTTCCCAGTGATTCCTGCTTGTTGGAGGGGTTGGGATGTGAGGGAAGACGTTTTAAATTGAGGTAAAATGTAAGTCTTTAGCTTTAGATTGAGGTTCACAGTTAGGAAGGTTTGTCACCCCTTCTACAGGACACTGAACTCCCCTTTTCCTTCAGGACTGGGCCATTTAGAACCTAAACAAACTAGAAACCTGGTTGCAACCTGCAGACCCTGCTGATGCTATCCCCCTTTGTTCCTGCAGTGTGGACCCAGTCAGCAACAAGGCCATGGAGCTCTCTGATGTCACCCTCATTGAGGGTGTGGGTAATGAGGTGACGGTGGTGGCAGGTGTGGTTGTACTGATTCTAGCCTTGGTCCTAGCTTGGCTCTCTACTTACGTAGCAGACAACGGTAGCAACCAGCTCCTGGGCACTATTGTGTCAGCCAGTGACACATCTGTACTCCACCTGGGGCATGTGGACCATCTGGTGGCAGGCCAAGGCACCCCAGAGTCAACTGAACCCCCCCATCCATCAGAGGTAAATGATGAGAAGGCTGAAGAAGCTGACGAAGGTGGGGGAGACTCCATGGGGGAGCCTGGAGCTGGGAGTGATGTTGAGCCCAGCCTTGAGCATCTGCTTGACATCCGAGGCCTGTCCAAAAGACAAGCAGGCCCAGAGAGCAGCAGTCCAGAGGCCCCCCTGAGACCTGAGGATAACACCTGCCTCCCTCCCAGCCCTGGGCTCATCAATGTGCGGCTCAAATTCCTCAATGACACCGAGGAGCTGGCAGTTGCCAGGCCAGAGGATACTGTGGGTGCCCTGAAAAGGTGAGTGGGCTGGAAAGCAGGAGGCTGCCTATGCCCCATGCTTCCACCCCTTGGTTGTCTCTGACGAGGCTGGTACATACGCAGCAGCAGGGATGTGTTGGGTCCAGCTCATACCAAGGGTGGGTGGGGTACTTCCTTAGAAGTGTACCCTTTATTTTTCCCCCATTACCCTGCTTTATTGGTCCAGGCCTGATGGCCGCTTCATTCCTCACCCTTCTTTCGTCTTTCCTTACAGCAAATACTTCCCTGGACAAGAGAGCCAGATGAAACTGATCTACCAGGGCCGCCTGCTGCAGGACCCAGCCTGCACACTGCGTTCCCTGAACATTACTGACAACTGTGTGATCCACTGCCATCGCTCACCCCCAGGGTCAGCTGTTCCAGGCGCTCCAGCCTCGCTGGGCCACTCTTCGGCCATTGAGCCACCAAACCTTGGCGTCAACGTGGGCAGCCTCATGGTGCCTGTATTTGTGGTGCTCTTGGGTGTGGTATGGTACTTCCGTATCAATTACCGCCAGTTCTTCACAGCACCTGCCACTGTCTCTCTGGTGGGGGTCACTGTCTTCTTCAGCTTCCTAGTATTTGGGATGTATGGACGATAAGGACATAGGGAGAAAATGAAAAGCATGGTCTTCCTCCTTTATGGCCTTTCCCCTTTCCTAGCCCGAGCTGGGCCAAGGGCCTGGGAGGGAGGGATGGAAAGGATGTGGGTGCCCCCTCCGTAGGACAAAGGAGGCAGGTACAGGGCTTCCCCTTCGTGTCCACAAGGGTACAGATGTCCCTCTGTGCAAGCACAACTCAGGTAGAAATGAGGTCATCTTCCCTCACTTTCTAGGGTCCTGAAGGAGTTCAGAGCTGATGGCCCAGCTCAGTGGAGAGCCTGGGCTCTGAGGATTCCCTCCCAGCTACGGCCCTGTCTTTTCCCGGTGTCCTGCATGTCTGCTACCCAGTCCCCAAGGGCTGCCTGTCAGGGCAGCTCAGCATGGCCCCAGCATACTTCTGTCGGGAACCTGGAGTATCCTTCAATTCCTTAGTCAAGTATCAGTCTTTTGAGACTAAAATGACACAGGCAGGAATGAAGATGGTACCAGCTTTCCCTAAAAGCACCTAGTCTTCCTCCACCTCTGTAGCAGAAATAGGGCATTCTCCACATTCTGGGCAGTTTTCCATGTTCTCCCTTCTTTCAAAGCACTCTGCTTGCGTTTTTTTTTTTTTAATAGTCCTTTGTAGAGCCCAGTCAGGAAAGGGATCAGGGCACAAAGCCAAGCCCCCAGCATGGGGAGAGGCCAGGCCACAGCTGCTGCTACCCTAGGCCTGAGGCTGTGAGAGACAGTGCTGGCCCTTAGCCAGTGTCCTACCCTGCCCAGCTCCAAGGACTAGCCCTGGGTATGGTGCACTGGGCTCTAGGCCCCTGCCTCTGGGGTTCTTGGATGGAGGGTCAGTGTCTGTGACTGAATAAAGTTCCATTTTATGGCTGCGGAGCCTCCCGTGACATTAAGAGAATGGCTTTGCTCTCCTCCCCACCACCAGCAACATGGTAATGAGGATGGGTAGGCCAGGCTACCAACGGGAGATGCAATTTATTTACACCAGCAGCCATGGGGGCAGGGGGAATACACAGCGTTTACAAAGTTAGCTACCTGTACAGGATGGATTACATATGCAAAAATAAAAATCTCAAGACCACAGGACAGCGTGAGCCCCACCCCCCTCCCCCAATGACCCCAGCATGCGGTAATGCCAGGCGGGTGGCCCCTGGGCATGCGGGGGGGAGTGATGCATGGAAGGAAAAGCCACCGGCCATGGAAATTAGTACAGAACCCCCCCACACACACTCAGACACATGATAGGATACAGGGTGGACAACACCTAGCTGGGGTGGGAAGGATGGGAATTGAAACCCACACAGCCTGCTGTTAGGAGGGGAGTGGGAAGCTCCTAGCCCCTGTTCAACTACATGGTGGGTGGGGGTGGGGGATTACTCTCTCCCCAAAAGGAAAAGTGTTTGTTCCCTCAGGATCCCTGCTGGACCAAGCCCACCTCTTACCCAGCCTGGGCAGGGGGCTCTGTCCTGAGGGTGGGCCAAGGAACACTGGGGAAGTACATGTGGACAAACCAGTTCCCAAACTACTTCCCACTTCTTCCTCCAATCAGAAGAGGGAAAGGGAGAGGCCAGAGG
>PVKY010006746.1:0-15634 GCA_004027775.1 Bradypus variegatus | reverse complement strand
CTAGGTCCAGTTTCTTTTATTGATTCTGTGAATATTTTTTAAATATGCCAGACACCACACTAGAGTTTTCCTGTAAAGATTCAAATTAATGCCATGGCCCAGTCCTTGGAGAGCTTATTTGTGGTGGGGCAAAAAGACATTTAGATAAATATCTGAATATCTGTAAGAACACAATAAGCACTAAAATACAGGCAGAAGCAAAATGCTGTAGATTCCAGTGTAAATGGCATCCCTATAGAGGAAAAGTTATTAAATGCAAAATCTGTCTAAGTTAGTACTCTTTGGCTTAAGGTTCAGATTAAGGAAAAGAGAAAAAGGCAAGTAAATGATTAATATGAGCTGGATATCAGAAAGAAGTATAATTTGATACTGAGTTGGATGGACTGATCAAAGTAGAAAGTCAGCAGCAAACTGGGATTTGTTCCTGAAATAATTCTAGATAAACAGAAAGGAATAAAGACAAGATTTGCTAAAAATGTGGAAATTACTAATAAATAGCTAGAACTGTTAGATCAAAGATTCTCTAAAGATGAAAATGTGAATCTCAAAAAAGAGCAGTGGGGGTGGGAGTCATCTCCTGAGCCAGAGTAACCACAGAGAATAACTCAGTAACTGTTATAACATTGAATTCATTAATCTCAGAGAATATACCATAATACTGACTTTTAAAAATTTACCTGTATCATATACAATTTATATTCTAACATTCTCTTGCATGATAATAAAACAGCTTATACTGAGTTTATGAAAGGTCACTCTACTATGAGAAGCAATAGAGTACTGCTGATTAAAATACAAACTCTGGAGTCAGACTGCCTGAATTCAAATATAGATCGACAACTAACAAGATGACCTCAGGCAAGTTCTTTATTTCTCTGTGCTTTCATTTCTTCATGTGTAAAATGAACAAAACATTTCCTACTTCATAGGATTGTTGTGAGGCTTAAATAATTAGTACGTGTAACACATCCAGAATTGTACCAAAACAGAATAAATGCTACATAAATATTAGCTACCACTACTACTAGGGGTGGGCAATCAACAAAATATAAAAAAGAAATCTAGAGCACCAAGACTGGAAGAGAAACCCTCAGAGGGTTTTATTTTTATGGAGGAAGAGTTATTTTCTTTCCCCTGAAGTCCCCAATCACTTCAGGGAAAGTAGGGGCAGTGTGGTAACAGTAAGTTCTGTTATTAGCATTGAGGAGAGGACATCACTGCTGGCTGTACTTCCCTGCCTGCTGGGAGTCTAGAAAGAAAGCAAGGAGAAAAGTGATGGCAGCAATCAGCTTGTAGATCTACCAGGAAGAACATTAGGATCTAAACTTTGGCACTTCTCTCCTGAATACCTGGAACAGAAATTACTAGGAAGGATGTCCTGCCAGAGAGACCACCATTAGGAGAGATTCCCAAACAATATGTTGGACACCACCAAACCAAATCCTGTTAACACAAAGGGAACACTGTAAGGAAATACTAACAGCACCTCTCACGGCAATTTTTAAATTTGTGGGTCTTCCATATAAATCCATGTTACTGTCAAGAAAGTTCTAAAATGTATCTTTTTCAGGAAAGCAATGTAATGCCATCAAAGCAAGTCCAAATTGCATCTGATCAGATGAAGACCATCATCTTACCAGAATTAGCCATATCAAGTTATATTTCAACAACTTATGTCATTTCAAACCACTAACTAAAATTTAGTTTACAATAACTCATCTCTGAAGATACTTAGGATCTAAGTTATGCAGAATAAATCAAAGAATTTAAATGTTCCCTATTAAAAAGTGAATAAAAGAAACATACCAAATATCTTAACATGATGTTACCAAGCTTGGTTTAAACCAAGTCTACACTAAGCATCATGTTTGCTACTTGACCAAAGACACTCATCAAAAAATAAACCAATATTCTGACAAACCTTTGCAAAGAACATTTTATGTTTCTCCAATGACTATTCCTTGCCAGACGTTTAGTGAATCAGTCATGGTAATCTCACCACCTCACCCCTCTGCCTCTATTTTCAGGAATAGTCAGGGAACATGCCAATGCAGACCACTGGGATCCAAGGAGACGTGCCCTGCAGGATTCTGGGTAAGAAAGTTTCTGGCTTTACAGAGACAGGCATGAGAAGCCAGTGTCTGTCATTCCCATAGTCATAACAAGAAAGCAGAGTTCCAACTTCTAATGACAGCCATCCTGTAAACACAAGGAATCTAAGCCTGCTGATGGAACCATTACTGTGAGTAGCAAAGCTGAGGCAGAGAAAGAACCTAGATATCTGATGATCTGCCTCTGGATCTCCTCTTATATGAGTATCAAGTGTCCTTATCATTTAAAACTGATTTTATATTTATACCCAAAAGCATCCTAATTTACATTTTTTCCAAGTCTATTATATACCCATGATTTTCATCCACATTAATGTAAATGTGAGTAAATAAACTTTTATTCTACTTTAAACAAACTGATGCATACATCATACTCTTATTAAAACAAACATAATAAATTATTGATAGTTAAATATATTCTAATAACTTCTTTAATTTGTATATATTTCCCTATAATATTTAGCAGTAAGGCAGAAAACTAATAAAACATTACTGAAACATCAAACTACCAATTTGACATAACATTTTATTTTTATACCCCTCTTAATTACAAATACCATCACTTTTTAGGGCACAAAAAAATTATAACTTATCAGACTCTAAAATATTAGTCATATTCATACTATTTAAGACACTCAAATACGGAAGACTGTTACTGCTTTTTCCATGACTGAGTCTAGCTTTTTGTTAAATCTTTAGAATTTGCTGCCAACTAGTCATAGCTGGAGTTCATGGGTAGACTGGATTAACAGCACCCTATAGAGAGACCACAAGCGTTTATTTTAACCAGTTATTACATATCCAACTTCAGCATTCTGGATAAATATAAGTGAAGATGTTTCTAATAAGTAGCAATTTAAACAAAAACAACAAAAAGACAGAAAAGTAACAAAAGAAGGGCAGAGATAGAAAATAAAAACTGGAATAAGATATTCCTGAAAAATGGAAAAAGGCAAAGGAAGGTAGGAGGGAGTTAGCAATTAGAAAGTCTTTATGTAAAGGTCACAATCTCTCTGACAAATGCACATATCTGGTGTTATATAAAGCAGATGGGTCTTTTCATCAAGATCACTTTAGCATGCATTTAAAATGATAGAGAATCCATGTTTCCCAAACAAATTTACAATGGGGTAAGCATATCTTCAGGCATCTTAGCTAACGTTCTAGTAGGTATTTTGAAGATTTATTCATATCATAAGTATACTATGCCAGTTTGAATGTATTATGTCCCCCAAAACGCCATTATCTTTGATGCAGTCTTGTGTGGGCAGACATATTAGTGTTGATTACTGTAATTATTTGAGAGTTTCCATGGAGACGTGACACACCCAACTCTAGGTGATATCTCTGATTAGATAATTTCCATGGAGTTGAGGCCCTTCCCATTCACATAGTCCTTGATTAGTTTACTAGAGCACTATATAAGCTCAGACAGAAGGAGCTAGCTTCCTACAGCCAAAAGGGACACTTTGAAGAATGCACAGGAGCTGAGAGAGCTGCTGCAGCTTACAGAGACATTTTGGAGATAGCCTTTGAAAGCAGACGTTTGCTCTGGAGAAGCTAAGAGAGGAAAAATGTCCCAAGAGTGACATTTTTGAGGCGCTGCAGCCTGGAGAGGAATGCCCTGGGAAAAAGCCATTTTGAAACCAAAACTCTGTAGCAGACACCAGCCACATGCCTTCCCAGCTAACACAGGTTTTCCAGACGCCATTGGCCATCCTTCAGGGATGGTACACGCTTACCTGGGACACTTTATGGCCTTAAGACTATAACTTGGTAACCAAATAAACCCCCTTTATAAAAGCCAATCCATCTCTAATATTTTGCATTCTGGCAGCATTAGCAAACAGGAACATGCACTATACAATAGATTCACATTGGAGATGAAAAAAACAATGCATCCACTTGAGTCTGCAAAGAGAACTCCATTGGGCCTAGAAAGAATTCAAATAGGCAATCTTTACTAATATAAGACAACAAAAGATAACCTTTTAAATTAAAAGGGACATCCTAAAATCTAGGTTCACTCCTTGCCAAGGGGCAAGCCTGGGCACAGCTGTAGTCCAGAAGTTCAGAAGGCAGGGCTAGTGGAGCCAGAAATATGTGGGCCTTCCTACCTAAAATTAGCCATGCCCATTTTACCACAGCCTGGTTGAGCTCCTCTATTTTAAGGCATGCAGCTGCAAACTGCTTAAGAGCATATAATTGCTGCCAAGGTCAATTTTGAGCTAAGAGCATCAGTAACCTTTATACCAATGCTGTAGGATGGCCAGCTAGACTTAAAATCCCACACTTAGTCATGCTATCTAGGGTGTAAGTACACTACAAGTAAATCATACTTTGGAAATGTGTGAAAATGAATCATATAGGGACACATTAAAAAGGAAATAAGCAAGAAGAGTAATTCCTTATTTTCTGCCAGCCCTCCCCACAAACACACAGAAACAATATAACAAAAGGTGGAGGGAGGTGCTGGGGGAAGGGGGTGCTGGGGGGGGGTGACAAAAATCACCACACTGAAGTTTTCTTATCTTTTCAGGAAATTGTATAGCATGAACAGCTTCCAAGCAATGTCACACTATTGTTTGCCTCCCTCTGAAAGTACTATGCTACTGAAAGTACTATGCTACATGAGTAAATCCAACACAAGGGCCCACTCAGTCTGCATTCTGCTCCCATTGGTACTGGCTGGAGAATATGCCCAAATGTTTTTAAAAAGAGGCTCAATTTCAAAGATGAATGAAAGAATGAAAAGATGTGACTCTTCTACCAAAACTAACAATAATGTTATCAATGAATGGTAAAATTGAGTTGTAAATTATATGGACTTACCACACACTTGAAATTCAAGCTGCAGATAGTATACCTGATTTCTACAACCCCCGGCAAAAAAACTTTCTATTTTATTAACAACAATCTGAGACACTAGTTACAGAATACACACTTAGCACTATTATTATCCTGATTCTATCATCTTCCAGCAGCCTACAACTTTACACTTGTTTTGACAGACTCATTCATTATTTTAAGAATTAACACACACATACCTTCATTTTCAGAGGCATGACATTTCACTTTTAATACCAAGTCAAAAGTTCTTTCTGGATTCTCCCTAAAAGAAAAAGAACTTTGTTATATTTATTTCCTATGGTGTACAAATAAACATCTCTATAAAGTTTTTTTCTTAATTCTAAAATTAATCCTGTTCTGGTCTCAATACCGTCCATGTAAACAGAAGACCACAGTGTAGGAGAAGTAACAATAACAGTAAGTATTTTCCCAGTTCAGTAACTTAAGAAAGCTAACACTTAGGAGTTCTGAGACTTGAGGCCAAGCATTTAACCTATGAGTCTGTTTTCCCAACTATAAAGTGCCTTGTTCACTTTACAACATAATTTTATGGATTATAAATCAAATAATATATGTGAGACTACTTTATAAAATATTGAATATTATAGAAATGCAAGGCATTACTTTTATCTTATTGAATTAAAATAGGAAAGCCAGTGCAAGTGTCTTTACCTTTCCCTACCAACAGAGCTTAAGGGCAGACTCAGGCTTTCTTCACAGGACTTGCAATATAAGTGTAAATGATGGATACCTGGTTCCACCTGCTAGTTCCTAAAGTATCATGAACTATGAGGAGACCTTCTAAACCACTATAAAACATCTATAATGTTCCTTAAATATAATACTTTGGATTTACTTTTCTTGAGATATAATTATTGCACTTAAATGTGTTTAAAGTACTGAACTATACACAGACTTCAAAGCTAAAAAAATACAAATTGCTTTGTGTCAAATATCTTTGGGGAAAATGAACATCTGCCTCAATATTATACTTTTCCACCAACTCACTGGTTGAATTTCAAAAAGCAAACTGTAATCTAGTGAGACACTTTTTTTTTCAAAAAGTTCTGTTTGAATCTCCCTTTCCGCTAGAAGATAAAAGATTAAGCAGTCTGATACCACAATGTCCACGTGACCAGTGTTAATATATTTCAGTTATTCCTGCTAACAAGTCCTTAGTGTCTTTTACATTGACTGTTTTAATACCTACTTCCTTCAATAAACTCTTGCCAGCTCTGATTTCTAAATAAACATTGCTTTAAAAAGTTGTATTACAAGACATGAATCTAGAAATATAGGAAGTAACAAATTATATAAATTAATGTCAAAAATATACATTTCCTCAGTCCTCCCACTATAAACTTGTTTCAGTGGGAACAATCTGGACTCAAGTGAGCTATTCTCTCATAATATTAAATTTGAAAGTATACTTTTTAATCACCCACCCACTATGATGTCAAACACTGAAGAAAATAACTATAAACTACATGGTTTATATTTTTTCAAAATGTTCCCAATATTCTTTAGAATCTCTCTGAGGTGTAAAAAGTAAATATTGATTCAGTTATATTTCCATGAAATTTAAAAAGCCTTTAATGACATTCATTATTCATTACTTGAATATACATAACATTCATTATTTTAAACTTTGGGGGAATGGGAGGAAAAGAAAGAATGAATTCTTTTCAAAGTAAGTTTCAGGAGAAAAATACATAACTCATCTCTCTAAAATACCCAGAAAGTAATCACCACATTTATCAAATCCTTTTTACTTAATTAATCAACTGTTTATTTCCGGACATTTTCTCGTTTAGAAAAATATCCACTGATGTATAGTTTAGTACATACATAAAAATACCATCTAATTGGATACCGTTTTGCAAGCACCACGAATATACACAGTGCCTATATAAACAAACATCAGAGACAAATTTAACTGATAAGAAGAAAAATCAGAAGAAAATATCCGAGACAAAAAGAAAAAACATGGTCATCTTAATGCTAGGAAAGCACTTGAAGTAATAACAGCGTAGCCTCAACGCTGACTCCCTCCGGGGCAGCAGTGAGAGACAACCGGACGAGCCACGTCTGACGCACTGGGGGAAGAGTGAGAACCCCACAGCGGGTGGAGGCAGGAGCCGCTGGGCTTCCCTCTCAGCCCGGGATGCGGGCACAGACGCGGGGGCTGCTGGCCGCTCCGGGAGGAGCCGCGCGTATCCCGCTGGCCCGGGACGCGGGGCTCGGCAGGCTTTGCGGCCTAGCGCCGTCCCGCCGGCCGGAAAGGCGCATCGGGGACCACCCTGCGACCCTCGCCCAACATCTACGGTCCCCGGAAGCCGGCCGGGCGCCCGAAGGCACGGGGTCGGTGGGGGCTGCCGCCGGACGCCCCCCGCCCGCCCCCCGCCGGCCACGCCGCCCGCCACTCACTTGGTCCTGCAGTCCATGGTTACATGTCGGTGTGGGATCTTCGTCCCCGCCCGCTCGCGCCGGCCCCGAAGCCCGAGGGTCGCGCCGCCCCCGCCCCCGACGGCTGTCCGGCCGGGGAGGGAGGCTGTTCACAGCAGCGGTGGCGGCGGGCCCATGTCGGCGGCGCCCCCGGCGACTCCCTGCCTCCCACCCCGCCCCCCAGCGCCTTTCTGTGACAGCAGCAGCAGCAACAGCGCGGCCGCCGCCAATGCTGGGGCCTCTCAGTTCCTGCGACCTGGCCGCCCGCAGCGGCTCCTGCACCTTCTGCAAACCAGGAAGTCGCGGGGAGGGGGAAGGGGCGCGCGGGGACGCGCCCGGCGGCCTCACCTGGGCCGCGCGGCCGTCATAGCGGAGACTGCGGAGAAAGCGGGGTCCCTGCGACCCAGCTGCCAAAGGGACTATGGGGAACGTCAGTGCCTGCTCGATGGCCCACGTGCCGCTTTACAACCGAGTCAGAAACGCAAGGTGCCCCCTGTCTCCTCAGCACTAGCCCAGCCGGCTTCCTCTTTGGGTTCAGCCCAGTCTGCAGGGCATCAAGGCAACAATTCCCCGAAACGCGGAGTACTTGAAAAAGTGCTTCAATTTGCAGTATTTTTCACATCACGTGCACACGGAATTGGAACCTAACTGATGGGTATTGTCTGCTGGAGCCGTCGTCGTTTTCGGGCGCTTTGTTTACTTTGAAACTGCGAATTCAGAGCTCAAGTTGATGTCCCTGGCTCCTGCCTCATTCCAGCTATGGCCTGGATTCTGAAATCCAGAGCTGCCCCCTCCTGATTCAGGAATGTCCGCATATGTGCACCTGCTAAGTAGCCCTGTCAAGTAGCAAAATGATAGTGCTTCCCTTTCCTGCACATATGGAAGACAGACATTCCTGTATCACAGACTGCAGTAAAACCAGGCACTAACTTTTGGACACATTCGCACAGTGGTGGGCCTCAGAGACAGGCAGTCTAGGGGTGTTCAGAGAAACACCACTCTCAAAAAACTATGTCTGAAGAATGAGGGTGGGAGGGGCTAAAACAAATAGCTAAAATTTACAGAGCACTGTGGCATGTGTTAAGCAGGTTACGTGCATTGTCTCACTTTATACTCACCATAACTCTACTAGGTACTTTTCACCAGTATTTTATAGGTGAAGAAATAGTGGTTCATGACAAAGCTGAAATTCAGGCCAAATCTGTCCGATGCTGCTTGTTGTTTACTTCTACTCCATACTGTCTCTCTACCTGCTCTATTACCTCCTATGTAGGAGCTACAGAGAAGAGATGGAGGAAGATAATTATAAAGGATATTCAAAAGATTATCAAGGGCTGGGCTGTTATGCAGAGGTCTTCTGTGAAAGGGCTTCTGCCAACATTGCCAACCTTAACATTTGGTAACTGTTCTTCATTCAAATGGGGATTGCCTCATATTCTATTCATGCAGAAGGTAAGATGATGAAAAAAAAAACAAATGTGGTATGAATATAGGGTTAGCCATGAGACATAAAAAGTCAGACAAATTGTCTTGGGAATTAACTGAAGTATTTGGAATCAGAGAACCTAAAATTACACTCAATTATGCCAATCTTAGACTTTCTTACCAAATTTGGATGTTACCTAGTCAACAAGATCTATTGCATACTATGTACTTATTAGTCAAAAATGAGGACAGGACATAACTGGAAAACATAAAAAAAATATTTTTCTTTAGCATAACATGCTGTCATAGCTAGACTTGGGGTAAGCCACTTCAGTTTCTCAATTCCTAAATTTGTAAAATGGGGATTATTACTATTATATTGCATGAGCAGTGTAATATTCAGATAAAGTTCTACAAATTGGGTGGTCTTTTGAGGAATTGTTCTATGAATTTTGGTTTTCCAATTAGAAAACTACACCACATACATTTTTTTTCCAGATAATACTTTTGCTACCTAAACAATTACTATAGTCTAAAGCCTTGAAAAAAATTTGTAAACCAAAGACCACTTCTGCTCCTAGTATGACTGAATTTTTAGAACTTCTCCTTTCATTATAATTAATTCTTCTCTAAAGAAAAGTTCCCTACTTGAGGGGCCTACATGCATCAGAAGTTTTTAGTTTTGAGGGTGAGGAAATACTAATACAATCTAATCCATTAATTGGGATTTCTTTAAGTGACAGTCATGAAATTGTCATTTATACAATATAGGTTCAGTATATGGGGGTGGTGGGAGGGGTATTACACATGCACACCCTAAAGCAAATCGTTTAAACCAGCTTTTAAGCTGGCCATAATGAAGAGATTTATCTATCCTGATATTACTCAGGATGAAAGAGAAACACAGATGGACACAATTTGCATGATTAGTTTGTAATTGCTGGCAAAAGAGAATTTAGGGCTTTATATGAATAAAAATATGCTTATCCTGGTGATAAGTTTATTGGAAATAGGGGTATAATTTTAGCAACACTCATTTCTTATGGAACTTCTAACATGACTGAAAGACTCCAAAGGCCAATGTTTCAAATTGGTATTAGATCTTCTGAGTCCGTGTTTCAGCATTAATATCTCCTACTCAGCACTTGATGTCATTATTTTTCAGGACTACAGTAAGCAAGGGCATGGTCTTTATTGTTGTCAGTGAACATGATCTATAGCTATTAATCCCTTAAAATTTTCATTTTAAATGTTTCATGTATGTTTGTAAAGAATAGCTGAAGCTCTTGGGTACAGCATTCTAAAAACAGTCCTTGATCAAGTATGATGACTATGTTGTTGACATTCTTTATTGTTCAATTTATGTCTGCTTGACACAGTTCCATTAATGGGAGCTGTGAATTAAAATCTCCTAATATGGTGGTGAATTTGTCTATTTCAGTTATAGTTAAGTCAATTTTTGCTTTATGTATTTTGGGACTGTGTCATAATGTATATACATTATTTTTATGTCTACCTAGCAAATTGAACCATTTATCACTAAATTGTGACTGACTTTACCACTAGTAATACTTTTGCATTAGTGTTTAAACAGCTTTCTTCTTTTTAGTATTTGCCTGGTATATCTCTTTTCATCCTTCTACATTCAGCCTTTCTAAATTAATCCAAAAAATCTTAATTTTGTTTTATAATCTAGTCTAATAATCTTTGGGTCTTAAATACAATAAATAAATTAATTAACCTCCCCCTATGTGGGACACGACTCCCAGGGGAGCGAATCTCCCTGGCAACGTGGGACATAACTCCCAGGAATGAGCCTGGCCCTGGCAGCAAGGGATTGAAAATACCTTCTTGACCAAAAGGGGGAAAAGAAAGGTAACAAAATAAGGTTACAGTGGCTAAGAGATTTCAAATAAGAGTTAAGAGGCTATCCTGGAGGTTACTCTTTTGCAATCTCCAGCTAGATATCCCAAATGGCAACAGTATTCCATGCCCTAACCAATAGTAGTCCTAAAATACTGGGTCCCTATCTGAGATTCTATAAAAGTTTCACTCATTAAGTTTATCTCTCAGAAACTTACATCCACCAGGGTGTTCCTATGCCAGACAAGACCTAAAACCCAGAGGCAACAGCCTCTTAAAGAACAACAATCAGATGCAGCCCCTTCCCCATAATGTCGTCACCCCCCTTTCAATATGAACAAGTTAAGGTAGTCACTGCCTAGACACCCCTGAAGAATGAGAAAGTGATTAAACAAGAGGAAGGGCAGACAAGAAAGGATTTAACAAAGAATTAGGAGTACTGAATCTTTATATAAATATATATTTTTAAAATGCTAGGGTATTAGTATAGCTGGAAGGAAATAACTGAAAAGGTGGAACTGTAACCCATAACAGTCTTTGAAGTTTGCTCTCCACTTGCTAAATCATACTTTGAAAGCTATCACTATCATGTATATATGTTAAATTTCACAATAAAAAAACATATTTAAAATGATCAATATTTTACACATTTCCTTTTTTCAAAAAATCTAGAACAAGTGATTTATGGAAATCCCTTCAAATTTCCATAATAGTTCAACATTGCAAATTGAAAATGAACTATTTAGAAAACATCTGAACTTTCCTCCAAATGAAGTTGACTTCCATTCACTGCAGAATTCAAGATTTCTCAGATGATAATACAGAGTCAAAAGCAGTGGATAAGACTTTACAAATTGCTTCTGCTTGTTCCAGGCTGTTGCACTGATAAACCCATAGGCTTTATTCTTCATTGCTTGTGTCTGTGGTTTTCGAAGCCAATAAGCTTTTTCCTGCTCCCAGACCATCATCATCATCATCATAGCACACTATCCAGATGATTAAATGTAGAACATGCCTGAGCAGACCATCATACTGCTGTGATGTTGATACTTTTATACCATACTTGGAAGCTTCCATAATAAATTCTTCTTCCACAGAAAGAAAAGCCAACTTTGCATCTTGCTGGGCAACATCTATAAAATGTATAAGGTCTAGTGGCCCTTCAAGGCCCTCAGAGATGTTCAGTTTCTCAATGGCACCAACATATTTTATAAGAAATTCTGTGCACGTATCTGAATTATTGTTGCTTTGTCCAGAGCTTTTGGTGGAATTTGGATCCAGGCGGGCTATGGTACTGGATCAGGAGAGTCCCTGAAGGCTGGAATTGACGGACTTGCTCCTAGTCCTGATTTCACTACTTTAGGCACTACTATTACCATGTCGTTTTTTGCCTTTCCAAAACATTTTTCAACCATAGCTTGATCCAAATGCTTCCTACAGAAATGAATGCTATTTTATTGTCTTCCAAAGTTCCACACACAGCAGTCTAAACAGATAGCTTCCTTTCTTCCTGACTTGATCAGTTCCTTTAGGGAAAAAATGATATACCTCACAACCGCTGGCCCATCTCTGGAGCTGCTTTTGGTTGGGATCAGAGGGGACCACTACGCAGCTCTTCGAGTTCTGATTCTGCAGCCAGTCTTGGGGCCCTCTTTCCCCAGCCCGCCTGACCCTGCCTCAGAGCTTACGCACAGTCATCAACCCTACAATATATTATTATTGTTGTTTTATACAATCGCTGTTTTTAGACTCACCCAGAAGTTTATCGCTTGTTTTGCTCCTCCTCCTTATTTTCATTTTAGATATTCTGTCTAGGATCTTTTTCCTTCTGCCTGAACAAAGTAAGCTGCTGGCATACTTACTTTTTGTTTGAGTGAAAATGTGTTTTTTCACCCTTATTCTTAAAAAATATTTTCACTGGTAAAGAATTCTAGGTAGACAGTTATTTCCTTCTGCATATTGTCAATATTACACTGTCTTCTAGCTTCCCTAGTTGCAATTTGAACTCTGAAAATAATCTTGAAATGTAACTATCATTTCTCTCTCACTGCTTTTAAGATTTTTCTTTTTCTCTTTAATTTTTTATAGTTCCACTATTAAAGTGTGGATTTTTTTTTTTAATCCATCCTTCTTGACTTTCCTTGTTTTTCTTGATTCTGGCTGGTGACTTGCATCGGTTCTAGAAGATTCTCAAATCCAGTCTCACATTCTTTTCCTTCTGGGACTCTGAATATATATATATATATATATATATATATATATTCATTCTATCCTCCATGTCTTTAACATCTCTTTCCTATTTTCTTTTTCTTTACCTCTCTGAGATGAATTTTGGATAATTTCACAAATGTCTTCCTGTTAACTCATTCTTTTTTCAGTTATACCTAATCTTCTCAAAGACTTTCATTTAGTTTTTAATTTATATTTTTTTATTTCTAAACTTGTTTATTTTTTAAATTTGCTCTCTTTTAACCAAAATTTCAAGCCTCTCTTTAATTTCTTAAAATATATTTAATATGCATATTTCAAATTATGTTTCTGATAATTGCACTATCTGAAGCATTTGTAGGTCTGATTCTACAATCTGATTTCTTTTCTGCTGATTCTTACGGTGCCTTATTTTTCTTCTATGTTTGGAGGTTGTTGCTTTTTTATGGAGTTTTGTTGTTGTTTGAATGTTTTCTACTCATTTTCCCTGAAGCTTCATATCTGGAAATTCAGTGAGGCCTGAAATGAAGATGGGTTCACTAGAGGATACGTATTAAATGCTGTTAGATACTGGAGGGCATGACAGTTCAAGACCATTTCAAACTCAATTCTCAACTTGAGGTTTTTCAGATCAACTATGTGAGATCTAGCTTCCAACTAAGTATCCTACAGGGAGATTTTCCCCCCTCCACTCTGCTCCAGTGTTTGGAACAATCAGTCTTCTTTGAAAATCCCTTTGAGATGTCAGCTTTATGAGGAATATCCTACTGGACTTCCCATATTAGGAAGTCCTCAAGCCCCAGAAGACCATGACAACGTACATTCAAATTCGTCCAACTTGACAAATGCTTTCAAGATGAAAGGTGTCTCTGGGATTTCTGCTTTTACTTCTTTTACCCCCAGATATTTCTTCTTTTCTGCCTGTTCTTGAATGCATTTAGGAATTTTTAAAATATTTGATTCCTTTTTTGTGTGGTTACAATTGAAATTTAGACTATCATGATTGCAGGGTTTTGTAAAATGGACAAATAACAATTTTTATCCACCTAGCATTGTCTACCTTCCTCAAGTTAAAATCAAATAGTACCTGACTTATATATTCATATATTTTAACAGCTTGGGACAATCCGAGTTAAGAGCCTTCTCTAAGCCAGTGCCCTGTTTCCCAATGTACTCTGATAGCCATAAGGGTAACTCTTAGTCCCCAGCCTCCATCCATATTTACAATGTATCCATGTAGCAAGAGTGAAGAGTTTCTGATACCAGGAGTACATACCCTGACAGCTCCTTCCTCTTCTTAGGTGGTGAAAAGAGAAATAATACTATAAATGCTAGAATGAGTTTTTTTTTTAATAATGCCATTAATAGTACCTCAAGCTCAATATAACTTGACTAGACATATATGGACTATCTGTGAACCTCACCAATGCATATCAGGTCACTTGAAAAGGAATAATTTTGACTTCCAAACAATTAACTTAGAAATGAGCTTTTAGATACAATCCTCTCAAGCATTGTAGTGAACATATGTCTAGATCAGGCATACCATAGAATCTCACTCTGCATTGCCTCCTATAGTTATTCTTAGGTAAACTTATTAATAGTATCACCACCTTCATTTGTTATGGGAGGAAAATCCTATACATAAAGTATTTAACAAGTCCATTTTTCTGAAGTGCTTAGAAAATCACCTTGAAAATATTTTAGCAAGATCTGACTTTCTCCAAGTATTCTCTCCAAGAACATTCTCCAAATATACTATTCTTTTTATACTTAGCAGCAATATCATAAATTTAAATCTAAAGGTAAAATCTCCTTTCACGTGACATATGAAGAACTTTTTAAAATATAGAAAAGGGAGAAGAGAGGATTTGAGAACAATAAAACTCCAGTGAGCTTTTTTGAGTTGCTCTTAGCCAATAAAGTTAGCTTTCTATGTGATTTGAAAGCCAACTCCAAGAAAAATGTGTTGTCTTCTAGTTGGGTGACAAAAGAGCCCAGACTGTTTTTAACATCTATGTTAACAAATCTGAGCATTTACAAGTACTTTTTAAAATTCTTGTGGAAAATGATGGTATTTGCTTCTTTGGCTTTTCGTGGGAAAGACAGTAAAATTTTGAAAATAATACAGCAGAGATCTTCTCCTTCCCCCTTTCTCAGGTGATTTGCCCAAAACTGTAGAATCAAATTCTCTTACCTCTGACCAGCTTCTGCTAGTTCAACTTCATCTTTGTTCCCCAATCTGCCAGACATCGGAAAACTTAATGAGACCTTGGAGTTAAGAGAAAAGAGTATTTGGAGCAGAGTATCACCAACAGACTGTAATCAGAGAAGTCAAATTTTCTTCACAGACTCTTTGAGGAGCTTCACTTGGACATCCAGAAACACGGGCAGTGTTTGTGTAACCCTGTGGCACTGCATGGCAAAGAATTTTCTAACCCCACCCACTGGATACTCCGCATAAATAAAAACATCTTCATTGTATAGCAACTCTGCTCACACCCATTTAATACTGTCATGAGCGTGAGTAATCACATCCAATGAGCAATGACATTAGAGTTGACTAGGAGAGAATACATAAGAGCATCTAATGTGACTTCAATAATTCAACAAAATCAGCATCCCTTATAAACAATCCTAATCTTGATACAAGGAAATGACCAAAACAGATCCCTGTGCTCCAAGTCCTACTTTCCTAAAACACAACTAAGTAAATATTAAGTTTTCCGATG
>PVKY010006745.1:0-15635 GCA_004027775.1 Bradypus variegatus | reverse complement strand
TTGAAGAAAGCACAGGAGCTGCAGATGAGAGACATTTTGAAGACTGCCATTGAAAGCAGGCTCTTGCTCCGGAGAAGCTGAAGGAGGACAAATATCCCAAGTGTGACTAAGAGTGACATTTTTGAGGAACTGCAGCGGAGAGAGGAATGTCCTGGGAGAAAGCCATTTTGAAACCAGAACTTTGGAGCAGACACCAGCCACATGCCTTCCCAGCTAACAGAGGTTTTCCAGACACCATTGGCCATCCTCCAGTGAAGGTACCCGATTACTGATGCGTTACCTGGATACTTTATGACCTTCAGACTGTAACTGTGTAACCAAATAAACCCTCTTTTATAAAAGCCAATCCATCTCTGGTGTTTTGCATTCCAGCAGGAGTAGCAAACTAGTACATGGACATAACAATCCTTTGTTATATGCACTATAAATAACTTTTCCCAGTCTGTGGCTTGATTTTTTTTTTTGGCGACTTTTGATGAAAAAAGTCTTGTTTTATAATGCATTCTATTCATCAATCTATTTCTTTATGGTTTGTACTTTTAGTAGATTTTTTAAAAATTCCTCCGTATCCTAAAGACATAGTTTCTTTTTCTTCTTAAATTTCTAAAGTTTGTTTTTTCCATATTTATCTTTAATCTACAATGAAATTTATTTTTGTGTTTGATGTAAGATAGAGGACTAATTGTTTTCCGTATGGATAAACAATTATCCCATCCCCATTCCTGAATTACCCACAAATTTGCAATTCCAACTGTATGACATATCAGGCTTCCATATAATATGTTAGTGTGATAGTTAATTCTATCTGTCAATTTGTCTAGGTTACAGCATCCAGTTGTTTGGTCAAACACTAGCCCAATTGTTACTAACCAAGGTATTTTGTAGATGGAATCAGCATCTCCAATTAGTTGACCTTAAGTAAAAGAAACTGCCCTGCATGATGTGGATGGGCCTCATACAATTAGTCGGAGGTCTTAGCAAGCATTGAGCATTCCAGACTTCCGGAGAATTTCTGCTTCAATGCTTCAACATCAATTCTTGCTAGAATTTCCAGCCTGTCAGCTTCCCCTAAGGAATTCAGTTCAGACTCAAGACTTCATCATCACCTTTCCCAGAATTTCCAACCTGCACCCTGCTCTATAGAATTTGAACTTGCCAATCCCCACAGATGCATGTGCCAATTCCTTAGAATAAGTCCCTTAATACAGACATATATGCATGCATGTATCTTATTGGTTCCGTTTCTCTGGAGAACCTGACTGATACAGTTGGTCTGTTTCTACTCTGCTTTGTTACTCTGTATGTCTTTGTTCCAATATCACATTGTTTCATCTACTACAGATTAATACAAGTCCTCCCACTTTGCTCTACTTCAAGATTGTTTTGTCTATTTTTAGCCATACGAGTTTCTATATAAATATTACAATAAGTTTACCAGTTGCCATGAAAACTCTTAATATTTTATTGGCATGACATTTTATTTATGATGAATTTGGAAAGATTCAATCTCCTAATAATCTTGAGTCTTTCTATCCATGAAAATGATATACTTTCCATTGCTTAGGACTTCTTTAAAACATTATAATAAGATTTTATAATTTTCCTCATACATTTTTTAGAATGTCATAAAAAATTATTCATATATAACTTATTTTATCTATATTGCATATTAAACCATTTTAAAATGATGTTTTCTGATCATTTATTTCTTGTATATAGAAATTCCATATTTTATAATTTTATTGAGGCAAAATGTCCATAAAATAAGTTGCAAAAATTCAAAGTATACACTTTAATGTGTTTTCAAAGAGAGATATATACCCAATAACAATCAAGATCCAGAATAATTCCATCACCCCCAAAGTTTTCTTGTGTTCCTTGGCAATCCAACTCACTCTTCACCCATGTTGCTAAGCAACCACTGGCCTTATTTCTCTTCCTTTAAATTAGTTTCTTTTGCAAAATGATCTATAAATGGAATCCTGCAGTATGGACTCTTTTATGAAGGTTTATTTCACTCAGCATAATTATTTTGAGATTCATCCATATTGCTGTATGTCAGTAATTCGTTCTTATCTTTACTATCCATTGTATGGGTATTGTGAATGAATAAACAATATTTTTGTTTATTCATTCACTTGCTGATGGACATTTGAGTTGTTTCCAGTTTATGGCTCTTACAAAAGTAAAGCTGTTACAAACATTCATGTACAAGTTTTTCTGTGGACATATGTTTCCATTTTCATAGGTAAATCCTAGAAATACAATGGTAAGTTTCTTTTGGTTTTAATTTGCCTTTCCATGATCCCTAATAATGCTGAGCATTTTTTCATGTGTTTATCAGCCATAGAAATATTTTTTTATAAAATGTCTATTCAGTCTTTTGCACACTTTTTAAGTTTTTTTTCTTCTTGTTCTTGAGTTGTAACAGTTTTTATGTATTCCTTCTGATATATGTGTGGCAAATATTTTCTCCCAGTCTTGCTTTTCAGTTTCTTAACAGTGTCTTTCAAAGAGCAAAAGTTTATAATTTTGATAAATTTATCAAATTATTTTCTCTTACAATTTTTGCCTTTTTGTATTTTGTCTTAGTTTTCTAGGGCTGCTGCAACAAAGTGCACAAACTGGATGGCTTGAAACAGCAGAAATTTATTATCTTGCAGCTCTGGAGACTAAATTCAAAATCTATCAGGGAGTATCCTTGCTTGCCTTTTCCTAGTTTCTGGTGATTTGCTGGCAATACTTGGGCTTCCATCACTGCCTCAGTCATCACTTGAGCTTCTCCCCTGGATCTCTCTGCTCTCTTCTCTAAGGACACCAGTCATGTTGGATTAGGGCATAACCTAATCCAGTTTTGCCTCATTTTAACTTAACCAATTCCATCTTAAATTACCCTATTTCCAAATAAGGTCAAATTCTGAGGCACTGGGGTTAGGACCTCAAAACATCTGTTTTGGTGGAACACATTTCAGCACATAATATATTCTGCGAAATCTTAGCACACAAGCCACAAAGATTTTACCTATGTTTTATTTTAGAACTATCATAATTTTTCTTTTAATATTGGGATCTATCTGTGATCTTTTCCAAGTTAATTTTTGCCTGGGTATGAGGTGGAGATCAAGGAACATTCTCTTTCCATGTGAATATCCAGTTGTTTCAACACCCTTTGTGGAAAGGTTTTCCTTCACCATTGAATGGTCTTGGTAACTTTGTCCCAAGAAAACTGTCCATATATCTGTGGCTCTATTATTGGACTTCCTGACTTAGTCCCTTGGTCTCCAGGCTATTTTTTCATCAATATCAAACTGCCTTGAATACTGAAGCATTTAAATTAAGTCCTGAAATAAAGTAGTGTAAATATTCCAACTTCATTCTTTATTATTAAAGTTGCTTCGGCTTTAAGCATTCTAGGTCAAATGGATATACACATAAATTTTAAAACCAGCTTGTCAATTTTTACAAAAAGCCTTACAGAAATTTTGATTGGGATTGCATTGAATCTATAGATCAACATCTCAAATATAGCAAGTCTTCCAATAAATGGACATTTTGCTAGGCAGAATTTTTAAATTTCCCCCAAGTTCCCTCCCCCCACAGTATATACATCCTTCATAATCCCCTTGACCTTAAATGTGGGAAGAACTGTGAATATGTTGGATTTCACCCCTGAATTTTGTTAAGTTATCTGGCAAAGGGATTTTGTAGATGTAATTAAGGTCCCAAACCAGTTGATTATTAATTAGTCAAAAGGGAGAGTGTGGGTGGGCCTGACTTAATCAGGTAGGAGCCCTTAAAGAGGAAGAGATGCAAAACCTGGGTGAGATGTCACCTAAGATTTCACCTGTGTAGCAGGTGGCCTCTAGGAGCTGGGATCAGCTGCTGATTAACAGCCAGCCAGAAAGCAGGAGCCTCAACTGCAAGGAACTGAAATCTGCCAACAACCTGAATAAGCTCGGAAGAGGACCCTGAGCTCCAGATGAAAACCAGTGCTGTTCAACACCTTGATTTCAGCCTTGTGAGACCCCAAACAGAAGACCCAGCTAATTCATACTCAGACTCCTGACCCAAGAAAACTGTGATAAAATAAATCAGTGTTGTTTTAAGCTGCCACATGTGTGATAATTTGTTATGCAGTAAGAGAAAAACAATGCAAACATAGTATATCTCAATTTATTTAGGTCTCTTTTGATTTCCCTTATCAATGTTTAGTCATTTTAAGAATATAATTTTACATGTGTTAGATTTATCCCTAAAGAGTTTGTATTTTAGTGCCATTGTAAATAGTACTTAAAAACTGTTTGCAGTACTTTCATTGCTAATATATAGAAACGCAAATGTTTTTTATATATTGACCTTGTGTCCTCCTAAGGATTCTGTATCCCAGGCAGGCCTTCCAACAATGGCTAAGGATCCCCTTTACTTTAGGGCACTCTCACCCCTCTCTAGGCTTCATCTCTGGAGATGCCTCTTCTATTTAATCAGAAAATGTTTCTCCATCACCTCTGTAGTGGTTTGGTTCTGTTTACCCCCAGGAAAACACGTTCTTAAACTTAATCCATATCTGTGGGTGTGAGCCCATTGTGAGTAGGAACTTCTGATGAGGTTTCTTCAGTTAAGGTGTGGCCCAACTCAATCAGGATGGGTCCTAATCCTACTACTGGAGTCCTTCATAAGCAGAATGAAATTCAGACAGATAGAGAGAGAAAGAAAGCTACAGGAAGCAAGAAGCTGAAAGTCCATGGAACCCGAAAGATAGTGGACAGGCCAGGAGAAACCACCATGTGCATTGCTACAGTGGAGAGGAGCCAAGGACCAAGGTTCACTGGCAGCCAGCCCCAGAAAACCACAGTCTTCTGGAAGAAAGCATTGCCTTGATGATGCCTTTAATTGGACTTCTCCTGGCCTCAAAATTATGAGCCAATAAATTCCCATTGTTTAAGCCAACCCATTGCATGCTATTTGCTTTAGCAATGAGGAAACTGAAACACTCTCCTACAAGGAAAATTTCTCCCACTCAAAAAGGGCAATCCAGGTAGAAACAAATCTATAGTTGTCATTCCAGCACATCCCGTAGAGGGAATTGTCTCTGATATAACCGAAGTTATTTATTATTTCAAACTATATTGGTCTATTCCACCATAGGAGTGTGACTTTCTGTCTGTGCTGGGTTTGGAGGACACAGGTTTAAGGTATCCCAGAAGCTTGGGCTTAAGAAAAGTAAAGGGTAGGCTTCAGCTTGTAATGAATGTCTGCTTGGATTTCTAAAAGGTGACCAGAGACATGGAGAGAGGTGGACAGTGGCATTGTATCCCTACCCCATCCCAGTTCCTTCCTTTTATACCTGTTCAGAGGCCAGGTACTGCATGGGCTGATGGAAAATAGTGCACCATGAACTGAGGAATGTTATTAACTCAACTTTGCACCTGTGGTCCACAAAAATTAAAGCAAAAATAAAGAAAAAAAAATGAGAAAGCTGGACCAAGGGAGTGGTTCCCAGTCTTTTTAATCTCATCAACTAGTAATATTTCAAAAGCAGTATTTGGATATTGAAAACTTTATTTAATAAGGACATTAAAAATCTAGTATAATATAGTAGCTTCATTTTATAAATAAAATGATATTTAAATGTGTGAAGCATATAGTATCAGAATAAGCGACAGTTATTTAAATTTAAAAAATATTTTTAATACTTTCTTATTTATATAATACTGTTGCTACAAAAAAACTGTTTAAACCACTATAAAATCAATCACCTAGGGGTTTGTCAAACTAAGAAAAGTCACTAAAGATCCACCGCTATAACCTGCTCAAGTAGTTTTTCCTCTCTTTCCCTTACTCGCTTAAACTATATATAGTTTCTAGAGGAAAGGGAGAGTTACACAAGAATAGGATCAGAAACTGCCCACTCAGCTACCAGAAAGGGAAGAGTCAAGTAACTCCACATAACAAAAATGTGAAAACTGGTGGTTTGGGGACATTTAGGTTCTGAATTCAGATACATGGGAAGAATCTGCGTGCCTGGATCTCTTGATGAAGAATCACTGCCACCTGCCCACAGAAGCCCTTCCCGGACTTTCTAATAAAGGCTGGGGAGGTGGGTACTGCTCTCCAACTCTGACCGTAGCCTCAGTGAAGGAGTCTGTCATCGTCCCATTCCACTAACTTTGTTTGTATCTAGAACATTAGGGAGAACAAAACTTCTAGCTCTGTGGTGTACACAAAGGAGCTGTCAGGGAGGATGCTGTTGACCCCCCAGATTAGAACTGTCTCATGCTCAATAGCCCTTTTCACAGGTCACTTAACTGTGCTTCCTGTATTACCGGAGAGGGTGCAAACAGCTCTGTGTGGGTGGTACAAGTGCATGAATATGTCATCTTGGCTATCTGACTATTGGACTCAGGTGACTTATGAGCCACTGAAGTCTAACCTTGATTCACAGAGAAGGACATTAAAAATGACCACTGGCCTGGCTATGGTGCCAACTGTCTTCAGGCTTGGACAGTGAATATCCTAGTGGGCTGAATACCAGAGCTTTGTTCTAAGTACTTTTTAGCAGTGCTAAATAGGGAAATGAGTTGCCATAATGCCCAAGTGCGTTTCTTCCCAACCTAGTGAATTGCAGTTAAGAAAGACCCAGTTTTAATTTAATTTACAATGATTAATGATTTTTACTTATACTTTAGTGTTATAGAAAAATTATGATTTTGCATTTATTATCCCACTGAATTTCACTACTCTGCAATGTAGGTATTGTTTATACCCTTTAACAGAAAGACAAAGTGAAGCACAGAAAGGTTAATATATACTTAGTGGATTAGCACAGAAGATGGAATTAAAGATAGCCTTTTTGTATCATGAGCCGTCAGGTAGCTTACATGGCTGGCAGTTTTGATGCAGAGGCTCAACTGATATCATCAGGATTTATGGGTTTGTTTGTTTTTTTCTTCCATATTTTGGCTTTCTGTCTTCTGTGCTGACTTCATTCTCAGGCTTCAGGTAGGGTTGGTGGCTGCCAGCAAATTCAGAGATACATCTTCCCAGGTTTGAGTGCAGCTGAAAATGTGGTGCCTTTATCACAGCAGTCCCTGTAGGTGGCACCAAGTGGTTTATGTGCTCATCCCTGAAAAAGTCACTGTGGCCGGGAGAGTGGAATCTTCTTTGTGGCCAGGACTAAATAGGGATGTGGGGGGAGACAACTCTACCTGCATGTGGACTGGGAATGAAAAATGGGGCTAGTTTCTCCAGACGACAATAGAGGTACAGTTTCTAGAAAATGAGTGAATGATTGGTGACAAAATAAAACAAAAACAAAACAGATGTCCACTACAGCGAGCTCTCTCATGGCCCAACTCCTGGCTTTTGGCCCACAACCACATGTTGCCCTGAAGCTTGCTTTAAAGTGTGAATGCAGATAGTTGCATAGACCCTGAGAGATAGGGAATGGTTGGAGGAGGACAATGACAAGGATCTCAAAGAAAGGAAAAATATCTAGGAGACTCCTGCATCTGTGTGGATGGTGCCTTCAGTGAACTGGCTTCTCAATTTCTAGACTTCAGCCTTTTCATCTCAGAGTTCTGTATCTCCAGAACTATAGCCACAATCCAGACCTTTTTCACCTGGAATGGCTCTGCCTGCTGAAATAGTACAGCCCCTTACCTTACCCTCTGACCTTAACCTATAGTCCTTCTAGCTCGTGTCCACCTGTCCATCTTTCAACCTTGTCAGCAGTTGATCCTCCTGCTTTATCTCTGTCCACAGCAACCTTTTGTGTTCAGTTCTTCCCTTTCAACCATAGATTTGTATGATACATCTCCGCATCAACATCCAGAACAGTCTATCCTCATTCTCCTTTCATCATTCCAGGCTGGCAAAATCCATATTCTTTGCCTTTTCCTGCTACCCTCTAGTAAGCGGCTAAGCCTATTGGATAAATCACCCTTGTAAGAATATTGGTGCCATTATAAATTCATGTTCTATAACTAATGGTGAACTTTGATACTGTCTGAAATTTATTTATTCATTCATTCATTCCACGTATATTTACTGAGTGCCTCCTATGAGGCGCTGACACACTGTGGAGCTTACATCTCTGTGTCCTTAACCAACACTCTCTCACATACTACTCAAAACTATCTCAAACCTTCATCTCTTTCCTCAAACTCCCACCACATATCAACTCAGCAGATATGCTGAGTATCCCCTTCACAGAGAACTAGAAGCCCTTACATGGGAACCAGTTTTCTTTTCCTTTTTTAAAAGTGTCTTTCCAAGCTGGGCTACATGCCCCAAATCCCCCCATCACAGCAGTTTTCTCACTGTGCTGTAAATTTGGGCTTAACTATCTTCCCGTAGGACAGGGACCGTGCCCATGCCTTATAATGCTCTATTGCTAGCATCTGTTGCTTAGTAGCTGCTGCGTGCCTGATAACCCATTGGAAAAACGTGAGCGATAGTAGGGACACCTGGGAGAGAGACCCCGTGCAGCGCGTTCAGGGAGAAACCATGTCCGGGGTGGGGCCTGAGCGCAGCCCTTCTCTGGCTTCTAACAGTAAGTCTCGGGACTTCACTCCTGAACGGTTAATTTTATCTTCATTACTTGCATGAAACAAAAGTTCTGGATTGAACCTCACTGAGGAGGTTCTGGAGGACCTTTCTGTATGCTTTGAGGGACTTTTCAGCCTTCGTGCCACCTTTTTGAGGGGCGTTCACACCCACAAGGTCTTTGAGGACCGCTGGCCGGGGAAAGGCTCGGGGCTCCCAGCCCCAGTGCCTGGTCGCTGAGGGGCCTCGGAAGCTGCACACAAAGCGGAGCTCCGGGAGGGAGAAGCCCGCTTCTCTGTCAGCGGATGGATGCTGGGTGCCGCGCCTTTGGTAAGTCACTGAACCCCTGTCCCAGGTCGGCGGTAGGACATATTACTACCTACCCACTAGGGTTGTGTGAGGCACGGCAGCCACAAGAAAAGCGCTCTGTACGGGACCAGGGCTAAGGGCTTCCTGCACTTGCCAGAGCGCCTCTGAGAGACGCGGTGCGCTGGTGAGGGGGCCTCAGGCTTTTGTGGTAGGGAAGAAAATCTGAGGCAACTGCCTGCTCAAACCCAGGTACTGATACGTTTCATGATTTGTTGAGCCCCTATTCTGTGTCAGGTACTGTGCTCGATAGGAACTCTAGCCACAGTTTTCTTCACTAGAGGTAGAAGTGGGGTTTATTTTAACAGCTTTTTCCCCATTATGAAAGTAATATATACTAGAAAAATTTGGAAGATTTAGAAAATTAAAAGGAAGAATTCCATGGACTTCCATCCTTCCATATCAAAGCAATTTTTATTAGTGTGTTGAAGTATTTCCCTCTAGGCTTTGCTGTATACTTTAATTGTTAAATGATACATAGATTTTTAAAGGTTAGGAAAACACAACATTTTCTCATTAACATTTTTAACAATATTGTATACTTAAACATCTTTAATAACTGTTATCCTATCAAGTGAATATACTGCGTCAACTTGCATTCTTTTTCTGACATTTATGTGGTTTTCAAAGTTTTGTTATTATAAGACTTTGTTTTGCATCTTTTTGTACCAGTGTACATATTTATAAAGTGTTTTATTCCAGAAAGCATTAAATATTTCCTGAATTTAAATTATGTCCTTATCCAGGGTTCTACTTTTGAGCCTCTTCTTTTTCTTGAGTCTTCTTAAATGAGCAGCCTCTTGTGTGGTTTGTTATTTCAGTGCTGTCTTCTCTAAGCTTCAAACTCATGCAAGTCCAATTACTTGCTTAATATTCCCAATTTTTATTGGCCACAGGCACCCCAAAGCTAACATCTTCAAAACATAACCCATTATCATCCTCTGCCATCAACCTGCTCTTCCTTTTGTAGAAAAGTCAATTTGCATCTATTCATCCATGCAGGAGACATATGAACAGTCCTATATTCCTCTCCCTTCATCCTTCCCATGACTAGGGATGACTAATCAGATTTGCTATTTTTACCTTCTAAGTATTTCCAAAATCTGTCTCTCCTCTCATTTCTTATAATACCCCTGGTAGTTCAGGCCCTTATCAGCTTTTTACTTAAATTGTGCCTTAGCTGCCTAACTGATTTTATTACTAATTTGCCTCTCTTAAATTCTTTTCGCTCATTACTGCCAGAGTAATCAACCTGAGACAAAATATAGAACCACACAGGGTACTTCTGTCATTTTGGACATTTGGAGGTGTTTGTGGTTTTCAAGGATTTAATCCATTTTTTCTAAACTGTCAAATTCATGAGCATAAATTTGTTAATAATATTCCCATATTATTCTTTTAATAACTGCAGAATTTATTGTGACATCCTGTTTCATTCCTGACATTGGTGGTTTGTGTCTTCTTTCTATCCTTGTCAGTCTTGCTAGAGGTTTATCAACTTGGCTGATTTTTTTCAAAGAACCAGCAGTTTCATTGATTTTCTCTGTTGTTTTCCTATTATTAGTTACAATGATTTCTCCTCTCATCTTTATTATTTCCTCTCCTCTGCTAACTTTGAGTTTATTTTGCTCTTCTTTCTCTAGTTTCTTGAGGTAGGAACTTAGTTTTTTTTTAATGCAATTTTGTTGAAATATATATTCACACACCATATAATCCATCTAAAGTATACAATCAATGGCTCACGATAGCATTATATAGTTGTGCACTCATCACCACAATCTAGAACATTTTCATTACTCCCCCAAAAAATAAAAATTTAAAAATTACAAAAAAATTTTAAAAACACCCAAAATATCCCCTAAGTCTTATCTACCTTTTCCCATTATATATATGTGTGTGTGTATATATGTGTGTGTGTGTGTGTGTGTGTGTGTGTGTAGTCTTTATTTTACTACTTATCTGCCCATACACTAGATCCAGCGAGTGTCAGTCACAGGGTTTTCACAATCACACAGTCACTCCATGTAAGCTATATAGTTATACAATCATCTTCAAGAATCAAGGCTACTGCATTACTGTTCAACAACAGTTTCTGATATTTCCTTCTAGCTATTCAAATACACTAGAAACTTAAAGGAATATCTATATAATGCCTCAGAATAACCTCTAGAATGACCTCTCTGTTCTGTTTGAAATGTCGTACCACTGAAACTTGGTTACATTTCTTTTCCCTCTTATGGTCAAGAAGGCTTTCTCAATCCCCCAATGCCAGGGCCAGGCCCATCCCTGGGAGTCATATCCCACATTATCAGGGAGACTTACACTCCTGGGAGTTATGTTCCATGTAGGGAGGAGGATAATGAGTTAATTTGCAGAATTGGCTTAGAGATACAGGCCTCATCTAAGCAACAAAGTAGGTTCTCTGGGGGTGACTCTTAGGCATAGTTATAAGTAGGCTTAGCTTCACCATTGGAGAGAGAAGTTTCATAAGGGCAAGCCTCTAGATCAAGGTCTTGAATTATTAAATTGGGTGTCCCTATTGCTTAAGAGAATAGCAGGAATTCCCCAGGTGGGGAAGTTTAACAGTTCTACACTTTTTCCCAGTCCCTCAAGGAGACTTTGCAAATACTTTTTTATTTTCTGACCAAAATATTCTGTAATGTATTGGGGTATTACATTAGCCTGTACAGAATAACAAGAACTCATTCCCTATTCTAGGTTCTATATAATTACATTGTTTAAATAAACTGACCAGACAGGTTAAATTAGATGGTGTACTACAGAAAATATAAATTTTGTACCAGAGAAACCTCTTTTCTTTTGCTCTCACACAGAAGTTGGCATTTTATGATATAGTCAATATCATCCTTTACCCTGTATTCTAATTTACCTTAGTCCTAACCCAGTCTGTTTCATTCATATCTCTAATTGTAGTCAGATCTCTTTCTCAGCTTCTTTAACAATTGCTATATGGAGTAATGCAGACTTTCAGAGCTGCAGAACTCTGAATCTCAGGTGTCACAAGATACCAAAATTTACAGGGAGCTACCAGGTTATACACAAAGAGTTCAGCATCTCAGAATTTAAAAATAATAGTTAAAACTCAAGAATAGATGTGATTGCTGTAAGAGCCTACAATCTAGGAACCTTTACAATAAGGCTTATTGAATATTCTGTACTCCTCAGTCAACAATTGCCCAATCTCTGTTCCCATTCTATCCCTGGATAACCTGTGTTCTCAAATTCAATTATCAGTGTTTGCTCACTATAGTTTATTTTAGTGAGGCCTTATGATATCTGTCCCTTCATTTTTGGCTTACTTCACTGTACATAATGTCCTCAAGATTCAGTCACCTAGTTGCATGTCTCATGACTTCAGTCCTTGTTGCAGCCGCTCAGTATTCCATTGTATGTATATACCACAGTTCACCCTTACATTCACCCATCGATGGACCCTTAGGCCACTTCCATCCATTGCAAATCGTGAATGATGCCACCATAAACATCAGTGTGCAAATGTCTATTTGTGTCCCTGCTTTCAGGTCTTCTCAGTTTACGCCACATAGTGGGGTTGCAGAGTCATATAGCAGCCCTAAACCCACCACATTGTCCTCCAGAGGGACTACACTGTTCTTCTTCCCTAACAACAGTGAATGGATATATCTCTCTCCACATCTTCTCCAGAATTTGTATCTTTTGGTTTATTTTTCAAACAGTTTTATTCACACACCATACAGTCTACCCTAAGTGAACGATCAATGTGTCGCAGTATAATCACTCACCTCCATAATCTATATAAGAATATTTCCATTTCTTCTGCACAGAAAGAACAAAATTTTAAAAATAAAGAAAAATGAATTAATAAAAAAGAGAGGTGACCACAAGAACAAGAATCCCATACCCCTCCCTTATATCCCCCTCTTAATGGCATTTAGCTTAGGTGTATTGTCTTTGTCACAATTAATGGAAGAGTATTACACTGTTATTGTTAACTATAGACTAGCTTGCATTGATTGTATTTTTTCCATATATCATCCCATTTTCAACACCTTGCAATGGACACATTCATTTGTTCCTCCTCATGTAAAAACTTCCTTATATTTGTATGTTCAGCATATTCCACTCTACATTTGCTAAGTAAAACAGTACCAGTTTTTATCCTTTATCTATCCTTCTAGTGTCATACATGCCCCTAGATGTCCTCTTTCAACTATACATGCACTCACCTTCTGGTAGGCGTGAGATGATAGTCTCGTGGTTTTGATTTACATTTCCCCAATAGCTAGTGAAGTTGAGTATCTTTTCAGGTTTTTGAGCCATTTGTATTTCATCTTCAGAAAAGTGTCTGTCCTTGTCTTTTGCCCATTTTTTAACTGGGTTCGTCTTTTTGTTGTTGAGTTCTAGGATCTCTTTATGTATTCTGGATATTAAACCCTTATGTGACATGTGGTTTCCAAATATTGTCTCCCATTACATAGGCTGCCTTTTTACTTTTCTGACAAAGTCTTTTGATGTACACAAGTTTTCAGTTTTGTCTATTTCTTCTTTCATTGCTTGCACTTTGGGTGTAAGGTCTAGGAAATCACCTCCCATCACAAGATCTTTAAGATATTTCCCTATATTTTCTTCTAATAGTTTTATGATTTTACTTTATTATGTTTAAGTCTTTGATCCATTTCTAGTTAATTTTTGTATAAGTTGTGAGATAGGGGTCCTCTTTCATTCTTCTGGATATGGATATCCAGTTCTCCATGCACCATTTGTTGAAGAGGCTGCTCTGTCCCAGTTGAATCAACTTGACCACCTTATCAAAGATCAATTGTCTGTAGATGAGAGGGTCTATTTCTGAACACTCAATTTGATTCCATTGGTCAGTATATCTTTCTTTATGCCAGTACCATGCTGTTTTGACTACTGTAGCTTTGTATTATGCTTTAAAATCAGGTAGTGTGAGACCTCCCACTTCATTTTTCTTAAGATATTTTTACCTATTCAGGGCACCATGCCCTTCCAAATAAATTTGATTATTGGTTTTCCTATTTCTCCAAAGTAAATTGTTGGGATTTTAATTGATATTGCATTCAATCTATAAATCAGTTTGGGTAGAATTTACATCTTCACTATATTTAGTCTTCCAATCCATGTACACAGTATGTCCTTCCATCTATTAAGGTCTTCCTTGATTTCTTTTAGCAATGTTTTGTAGTTTTCTGTGCATGGGTCTTTAAATCCTTGGTTAGAATTATTCCTAAATATTTGATTATTTGGTTGTTATTGTAAATGGAATATTTTTCTTGATTTCCTCCTCACATCACTCATTACTAATATATGGGAACACTACTGATTTTTGTGTGTTGATCTTGCCACTTTGCTCTACTCATTTATTAGCTCTAGTAACATTACTGTAGATTTTGGGGGAATTTGTACATATAGGATCGTGTCATCTGCAAATAATGAACATTTTTTCTTAATGTTTAAATTAAATTTCATTGGGATATATTCACATACCATAGTCATCCAAAGTGTACAATCATTGTTTACAAAATCATTATATACTTGTGCGTTCATCACCACAATTAATTTTTGAACATTTTCATTATTAAAAAAAAGAAGAATAAAATTAAAGTAAAAAAGAAGACCCAAAATATCCCATCCACCATCCCTCCCTATTATTCATTTACTTTTTGTGCCCATTTTTCTGCTCATCTGTCCATACACTGGTAAAAGGGAGTGTGAGTCACAGTTTTCCCAGTCACACAATCACAATGTAAACTGTATAGTTATACAATAGACTTCAAGAATAAAGGCTACTGGGTTTCAGTTCAACAGTTTGAGGTATTTCCTTCTAGCTATTCCAATACAGTAAAAACTAAAAAGAATATATAACATGTAAGAATAACCACCAGAATGTTCTCAACTCCATTTGAAATTTCTCAGCCACTGAAACTGTTTTGTTTCATTTCTCTTCCCCCTTTTTGTCAAGAAGACTTTCTGAATCCCTCGATGCTGGGTCCAGGTTCATCCCCAGGAGTCATGTCCTGCTTTGCTAAGATTTACACCCATAGGAGTCATGTCCCACATAGGGGTGAGGGCAGTGAGTTTACCTGCAGAGTTGGCTTAGAGAGGCCACATCTGATCAATAAAAGAGGTTCTCTGGAAGTGACTCTTAGGCACAATTATAAGTAGGCTTAGCCTCTCCTTTGCAGTAACAAGCTTGCTAAGGGCAAGCCCCAATATTGAGGGCTCGGCCTTCTAAATGAGTAGTCCCCAACGCTTGTGAGAACATCCCCAGTATTGGTAATTCCCCAGGTGGGGACCCTTAATATTTCCACATTATTCTCCCAGTCTCTCAAGGGGACTTTGCAAATATATTTTTATTCTCTGCCCAAATTACTCTAGGATGTGTCGGGGCTTCGCACTAACCTGTACAAGCCAACCAGATCTCACTCCCTATTCAAAGTTCTATGTAATTATGGTGTTTGAACAAACTGACCATACAAGTTCAGTTATATAGTGTGCTACAGAAAATATAGGTTTTACATCAAATAAACATCACTTCCTTTGGCCTCACACAGAAGTTGAAGTTTTAAAACACCATTCCCAGTATAATCATGTAGTTATGCATTCACCACCACAATCTATAGGAGGATGTTTCCATTTCTGATATTCCTTCTCTTTCTTCAATTCAGCATTTGCAGGGTCCTTCTCCAGTCTATATCCTCCTT
>PVKY010006744.1:0-15632 GCA_004027775.1 Bradypus variegatus | reverse complement strand
GGGGGGGACCTCAGCTCCCAACCCTACGGGTTTTGACCGTGGACGAGCCCCTATCCCGGGCTTAATATCTAAATGTTAATCTATGCTTAATATCAAAATGCCATCCATTATTTACTAAATGCCTGCTGTGTGCTGGGGGCCAGGGATACTCTCAAGGAGCCCACAGTGCGGGCTGACCGCGAATTGAGAAAATGATCACACAGGCGATTAATAACCACCTTGATAAGTGCTCTGAAAGAGAAATGATGGCTGTGAGGATGTGGAGGTGGGGTCCTGACCTACCCTGCAGTGGGCCAAATGAAGCAAGATCTGCAGAATAGATAATTTGAGTAAGTGATAGGGAGGAGAAAAGCGTTACAGGCCGAGGGAGGTGTGTATGTGAGGCTGTGAGAAAGGAGGGAGCATATCGGGAATTGGAATTATTTAGTGCTCACCACGACTGTCTATGTGGGGATCACTAGCCTCGCTTGACAGACTGGGAAGCTGAAGTTCACAGTCAAGTTACTTGCCCGAGGTAACATGGTTGGTAAGTGGCAGAGTTTCAAATTCAGGTGACTCTTGAGCCTATGTTCTTAACCATAATCTTGTGCCACCTCCCTAGATAGAGAGGGAGGATTCTCAAACCAGGAGAACCAGGTTGGGGGCCAAGGTATGGTGCATTGAGGGTCAGGCAGAGAAGCACTCATTCTACTGACAGTTGAGGAGCTCTTAAGCTGTCTGATAGGGGAGACAAACAAATCAAAAAGTTACATTATATTGGTTCTCAGCACATGCTATAGTTGGTGTCTGGAAGCCCAGAGGAAGAAGTCACTACAACACATGGTGGATTGCAAAAGTTTGCTTGAGGAAGGAAAGTGTTCCAAGCAGAAGGAACAACCTGTGCAAAGACATGGAGTGATTAAGGACATGAAGAGAGGTTCAGTGCAGCTGGAGGGATTCAGAACCTGTGTTAGAAGTGGATGTTAAAAATTTAAAGGACTTGACATGGCAGAGGAGGGGGGTGGGGTGAGGAGCAGGAGTAGGAAGGGGCACGTGCTTCAAGCTCCAGATGCAGTAAGGTCACATCCTGGGGGAAGACAGGCAGGAGTGGAGGGCCCGGGTAGAAAATACATGCCACCGCAAGAGGCCTGACAGTCTGGTGTGGAGGCTGGATCTGAGGAAGAGGAAGAGGGTGAAGTAAGCCCAGGGTGGGGAGTTCCTTAGCAACTAACCTCGCACACCTGCATTCCCAAAGAACTATGTCCAGCAAGCCGTTCAGCTTCATCCTGTCTGGTAGAAGTGGGAAGTGGGGAGTGTTACAGAACATAGGAAGTTAAATAACTTCCCACTTGTTATTTAGACAATGAGACGATAACTCTTGGAGGCAGGGGCTTAGTCTATTCTCCTTACCTCTCCAGATGCCTTTTAACTCTTTATGTGTGGTGGGTGTTAAATAAATATTTAACTATTTCTCCAGTGGGGTTGAAAAATGGGGTTAAACATGATTCTTCTCATTGTCACATCTGCTGTATCTTAATCACCTTTGCATCCCAGGGCCTAACATGGGGCCAGGTAGGTCGTAAACATCAATAAGTACTTGGTGAATAAAGAGTTGTCCAGCCTGATGCCTCACTGGACATAAAACTTGCGAAACTTTACAGAGGCTCCCCGCCCAGGCTTCCTGCCCCGGCCTCATGCGGCCATTTCTCATCCCCAGAGCAGGCTGCCCGCCTGAAGAAACTCCAGGAGCAAGAGAAACAACAAAAGGTGGAGTTTCGTAAAAGGGTAAGAACAACTGGAGCTGGAGCAATCAAGGCAGCCTTCAGGAAGGACTTTCTAAAAGTTAGAATTAGAAGGTTGAGGACTCAAGTGTCTTGAAAATGTCTTGAGAGAGGAGAAGCCAGAAAGCCAGTGGCATGGAGAACGGGGAAGGAGTGGGGAGGTCTAGATGGCCTGTTGGCCCATTTTGGGGAGAGGAGTGTTTGGGTGGACCCATCATCTCATATCTTCTTCCCTTTTCCTTCTCCCAAGATGGAGAAAGAGGTGTCAGATTTCATCCAAGACAGTGGGCAGATCAAGAAAAAGTTTCAGCCGATGAGCAAGATAGAGAGGAGCATACTGTGAGTGTTTCTGGGCTGGGGAAGGCAGGCTGCTAGGGTGGCAGGAAAGGACCAGCTGGGGAATCCGTGAGAGGCGGGCACTAGACCTCCTCATGGCTGAACGGACTCCTTCCCCTCTGCCTTCCCTTCCCAGACACGATGTGGTGGAAGTGGCTGGCCTGACATCTTTCTCCTTCGGGGAAGATGATGAGTGTCGCTATGTCATGATCTTCAAAAAGGTGAAAGGCCTGAGTTCGTCATTCTCCCCTCACCCCTTTTCAGCCTGAACCCCCTTGAGGGAGAGGAATGAGATAAAACAGTTACATGGATCCCTGAACCTATCCTTCCCACTTCCCCAGGAATTTGCACCTTCGGATGAAGAGCTGGACTCCTACCGTCGTGGAGAGGAGTGGGACCCCCAGAAGGCTGAGGAAAAACGGAAGCTAAAGGTGAGCTATGCCCTGCAGTCCCTTGCAAGGGGTCGGCCCGGGCTGCTGAGCACCAGGGTGCCACCTCTGCTCCCCTAGGAGCTGGCCCAGCGGCAGGAGGAAGAGGCGGCCCAGCAGGGCCCTGCCGTGGTGAGCCCCGCCAGTGACTACAAGGACAAGTACAGCCACCTCATCGGCAAAGGGGCAGCCAAGGATGCAGCCCACATGCTACAGGCCAACAAGACCTACGGCTGTGGTGAGGCCACAGTGGGGGCGGGGGAAGGGCTGGGAACAGGAACTCAGGATATAGTGGGGAGGGGAGGGGAGGCCCAGGCCTCCTAGGCCCTCCCCAGCCTCCCATCTGCCCCTAGTGCCTGTGGCCAACAAGAGGGACACACGCTCCATTGAAGAGGCCATGAACGAGATCCGGGCCAAGAAGCGTCTGCGGCAGAGTGGGGAAGAGCTGCCGCCCACCTCCTAGGCACCCAGACTCCCTCTGGCCCCTGGGGCAGGGCAGGAGGCAGGGAGGGACAAGGCTGCTGCTATTAGAACCTATCCTGGAGCCCACCTCCCAGCCATCTCCCACTGGCTGTCACTCAGGCTGGGGGGAAGCAGGATTTTGATTTGTCACTGTTGGAGCTTGGATATGTGTGCATGTGTGTATGCATGTGTGAAAGAGTGAATGTACAAGCGGGTATTTAATCTGTATTCTTCCCCATCCTTGGAATTTTCTTCCCCATGGGCCTGGGGTTACTTCACTTTCAATAAACACTGTTTGACCCAGTGTCCTGGTTGGTTTGTACAGAGAAAGGTGGGTCCTGTAGGCACTGGCAGAGAGAGAGGGGGATAATTTTAGGTCAAACAGTATGATTTGCTGTTTGTGTAGGTAAAGATGGCCAAATGTTGGCACTTGCATAGAGATTTATAAGACAACACTTGTTAAGCACAGTTTCTGGAGCCTGGTGGCCTGGCTTTGGATCCTGGCTTGGCCACTTACTATCTCTATTACCCTGGGGGAGATGAGTTATTTAACCATTTTGTGCCTCACTTCTTCACCCTTAAAATGGAGATAATAACAGTGCCTGTCTGAGAGAGCTGCTTAGAGATTACAGGTTGATACGGGCCATAAATGTCAAGCATGTAGAACGGTGCTGAGACCTCGTAGGCACCGTGCAGAGGGTGGTTGTGATCATCAGTCCTCTCATCCTCACAGAGCTCACTCAGGCTGTGACCTTTACTCCGCTACCCTGCATTCTGTGCACATTCACTGCAACTGATGAGCAGATCTGCTCTAGCCTCTCCCTCCTCCTGAGGGGGTCCCCACCCCTGCTCTGGCTCCTTGTTCCGTCAGTACCTCTTCAGCTTCAGGCCACACGTGGCACCTGCTTCTGCCAACCTCCTCTCAGCACGTGAACTTCTCTGTTCTAGATCAAGCGCAACTTCCTCTCTGACTGAGTCCTTCACTTCCTCCTTGTTCTAGGTTTCACATCTATTCTCTGTCTGCCTTTCCTGCCCCCCTCCTCCTGCCTCACCCAGCCCAGAGATGAGCATCCCTTCCTCTCACAGAAGAGCACGCCACTGTCTTGGTTGGCACCAGTGTTTATTTCAGAGGGAAGAGCTTGAAGGCCTGGGTCTGTTCAGTGGGGGCCTGGGACCTCCAGCTTCTTACTTGGCCTTCGGGTTACGGAACTTGCGTCCAGCAAAGATAGTCTTGTCCCCGAGAGCCTCCTCGATCCTAGAAGGCAAAATCAGAGCTGCTGGCTCCCAACCCAGCAGCCTCAGCTCCCCAGTACCCAGGCCCGCTGCACCCACTGTACCTCATGAGCTGGTTGTATTTGGCCAGACGCTCAGAGCGACAGGGGGCACCAGTCTTAATCTGAGGAGTGGAGAGGAATTCAGAGGGTTGGGTGAAGCTGGAGAGGAGGGACTGGGGTTGGCCCAAGGGAGTAGCCTGTGATGACATTTAACTCGGGGCTGAGAGGCCAGGGTCCCCAGAAAACCTGGTCAGGCATTCGGCATAGGGGAACCATGCATACCTGCCCTGTGCACAGCCCCACCACGAGATCGGCAATGAAGGTGTCCTCAGTCTCCCCGGAGCGGTGGCTCACCATCACCCCCCAGCCGTTAGACTGAGCCAGTTTGCAGCTGGGGGAAGAGGGCACTCAGTAAGCCTGATGGGACCTCCTCTGTGGGAAAGCCAGGGGCTGATGGGCCTTTTCCCTTCTAATCCCCTCCCGGGGAGTGCTGCCCAACAGGGAAGTGGTCACTTTGTGGGGGAGAACAGTGGGAAGTAGGAGGGAAGGGGAAATTCCTGGTCTTGAATCTGAGCTTCTGAGAAGAATGTCAGAATCTGAGAGAGAAGAATGGCATTGGGGAGGGAAGAGAGGGACATGGCAGGGTCACAGTGGCATGGGGTCAGGCCAAGGGTTAGTGAAAACCTTGTGGTCAAGAGGGTACAGGTGGGTCAGGCCCTGGGGGAAAGGTAGGCTTGGAGTTAGTGGGCAAGGTTGGGACGGAAGGAGGCTATGATGGGTCTAGGCCAGGAGGGACTTACGCCTGGATGGATTCGGTCACCGAGCCGATCTGGTTGACCTTCAGCAACAGACAGTTGCAGGCCTTCTTCTCAATGGCCTGGGCAATCCTCTTGGGGTTGGTGACCGTGAGGTCATCCCCCACGATCTGGATGTTGACCCCCTTGAGGAATGAGGTCCAGGTGGCCCAGTCGTCCTGGTCAAAAGGGTCCTCAATGGAGACCACTGATGGGAGTTGAGGGCAGAGTCAGGGGGTAGAAGTCAGAAGGGGCCTCATGGAGGAGTGACAGGCATTATGATGGGGCTAAGAGGTGCAAGGCCCTGACTAGGTGATGATGGCAGCCACTGAAGTCAAGGTGTTAGCCGTCAGGGACTCTAGAAGGAACAGTGGAACACTTGGGGGGCTCACCAGGATAGTTTTTGATGAAGCTCTGGTACAGCTCCCCCAGCTTCTCCCCAGTGATGTGGCGTGTGGGGTCATCAGGAGACTTGAAGTCAAGATCGTACTTCCCGTTGCGATAGAACTCAGAAGCTGCCACATCCATGCCAATCACCACCTTGTCTGAGTAACCAGCTGCCTGGATGGCCGTCTTCAGCAGCTCCAGGGCTGGGAGAGGAGTAAAAGAGGTCCTCAGGCTCCGGCCCCTCTCTGGGGGGACCTACGGGTTCTGACCCCCAGAGTGCTCAGCACTGACCCTCGTTGTTCTCCAGGATGTTGGGTGCAAAGCCGCCCTCATCACCCACATTGGTGGCGTCCTTCCCATACTTGGTCTTGATGACCCCCCTGAGGTGGTGGTAGACCTCGACGCCAATGCGCATGGCTTCCTTGAAGGAGCTGGCGCCCACGGGCAGAATCATGAACTCCTGCATGGCCAGCTTGTTTCCAGCATGGGAGCCGCCATTGATGACATTGAAAGCCTGGGAAGGAGAGAGGGAGCTGAGACCCAGGCCAGGGAACCCCAGGTGAGAGGGATCAAGAAGGAATGGGGAGTCTAGGTGGAATCCTGGCTCCCCTACTTACTAGGAGGAGTCATTTTACTCATCAGAGATACTTCCTCATTTCTATAAAATAGGGATAATACCTACTTCCCCACAGGGTCTTTTGCTGAAAATTAAGAGAAACTAAATGTAAAACAATTAGCAGGTGCTTGGTAATATGATAATAAGGAAGATAACAGAAATAGCTAATATTTACATGCCATGGCTCTGTGCAGGCACCACGCTAAGTACTGTACATATAATGTGCTAGCTCACTTCACTCTCAAAACAACCCTGTTAACTAGGTACTATTATCCTCCAGTTTACAGATGAGAAAACTGAGGCATGGAAAGGTTAAATAACTTGCTCAGGATCATGAAACGAGTCAACATGTGGAGCCAGGATTTGAACCCAGCAGTTTGTCTCCAGAATCAGTGCCTTTATATAATTGTTACTGCCTTATAAGTAACAATAAATGGTAACATTATTATTAAGATTAAAGTCAATGGGCTTCTATAGGAGATGAAATTTAGCTTAATAAAGACTTGAGAAGATATAAAGAAAGGTCAAGATCCTCGCCATGCAGCAGCTCTCAATCTGATGCAGGGGTGAGGTACAGAGCTGGAATTGAAGGTTGGAGTTCTTGAGCCTAGGATTGGAATGTGAAAGGAGCTGGGTTAAACTGCAAGGGAAGGAAGCACAGGGAGTCTTAAAGGCAGATTTGGATTGAAGGAGAGAGGGGAGGGGCTGGACCACAGCATAATTAGTTCGATTTCAGGAAATAGCTTCTTTGGAGTTGGGTTTGGAAGGTGGATTTTCCGGGGGCTGCTTATGCACCCCTAGCTCTGTCCCTGTGTGATCGGGCAGGGGCAGCTGCACTTACTGGCACTGGGAGTATGAGGTCTGGGTTCCCAGCGAGATCTGCGATGTGTCGGTAGAGTGGGACCCCCTTCTCCGCTGCTCCCGCTTTACACACGGCCAAGGACACACCCAGAACAGCATTGGCCCCAAACTTGGCTGGAAGCAGCAAGTGGAACAAAGTGTGAGAGCTTCTCCCTCAGGGCTTGGGGTCATTTCCTTGAACACTCCTTTTGGTGACCCCAGGAAGAATCCTGGCCCTAAACCACTGGGCATAAAGAGCCTGCTAATAGATCTCTCCCATCCGCCCGCCCGAGGAGCTCTGGGAGACCCCACCCAGGGGATCGTAACGTGTCAGCTTCAGGTCTGTGTCCACAGCCCGGCCCAGGCCTGGCAGACGGCAGGCATCAGGAAATGCCTGTGGAATGAATACAACAAATCCAACCAGCTATGGTGTGCCCCAAAATGTGGGACACAAAAATAATCCAAGCAGGCCTCTGCCACTGTGGTCTCTCCCCTGACTCTCCCCCATCCCTAGCCCTTCACTCACACTTATTCTCCGTCCCGTCCAGCTCAATCATAAATTTGTCAACTTTTTCTTGATCTACAACGCTTAGTTTCTGGAAGGGCAGATGTGAGGAGGGGAGAGCAGAGGTCAGATTTCTCTGGAGACAAAGCGTGGAGGAGTGAAAAGTATTTGGGAGGGGGGGGGACTGGCACCTCCCAAGAATGGGGTGCCCGGGGTGAGCACAGCAGGGACGTGGGGAGGAGGCTTGGGAGGGCAGGCTCCTGCACTCGCCTTTTCCAGCAGAGCGGGGCCCAGGGTCTTGTTGATGTGTTCCACAGCTTTCAGGACCCCTAGAGAAGCCGAGAGGAGGTTCACTTGGAAGGATTCTGCTCTCCCCATTAGGTCTCTTCCAGTGGCCCCCAGCTCCTCTAGACCTTCAGGTTCCAGTCGTCTACCCCTTGTGTACCCACATCCTGAAGCCACCCACACAGCTCTTCCTGCATTGGACTTTCCTCACCTTTCCCCAAGTAGCGCGATTTGTCTCCATCTCTTAGTTCCAGAGCTTCATAGATGCCTGTGGAAGCCCCGCTGGGCACAGCTGCTCGGAATCGGCCTGAGGTGGGGGGATTTGAGAGGTCACAGAGAGCCCCATCCAGGCTCGAAGAGCTGAGGTGTTCCTCCCAAGCCCAGGGATAAGAGGACAGTGCAGAGAGAGACGCCTGCTCCTCCCAACTGAGGAGCCAGGTTGGAAGAGGAGGGCCTGAGAAAGGCTCTGGGGAAGGGGACCCCAGAGGAAAGAGTAGATGTGGCACAGAGTTGGGGACAAAAGCCAGATGGGGTTGGGATTTTCTGAGACAAACCAATTAAATGGGCCTGCTTTACCCTTGGCCGTGTACAGGTCCACCTCCACTGTGGGATTGCCCCTGGAGTCCAGAATTTCCCGGGCAAAGATTTTCTGCATGGCCATGGCTGCAGAACAGGAGATGTGAGTGAGTGTGGACAGCTGATCCCTTAAGGAACCAGAAATCCCTCGCCCTTTAAGAGTCTTCCCCACCCCAAGGAGGCAGGTGATGCAGCTAAAAATACCCCACAGAAAGGTCACAGACCAGAGGCAGACACAGCCCCCCCCCCACTCAGATCTCTCCTATTCCACCCTCCATCTTCAGAATCCAGGGGCTTCTCCTTTATAACTCCTTAGACTCCCATCCCCGAAGCCCCATTTCTCCCAAACTGTCCCTATGTCTTCTCCTTCCAACTTCCGGTCAAACAATCTCCATGGCCTCCTAGCGCTCCAATCCTCTCTGGCTATTCTGGTTCTCATTTTCCTGCTCCCCAGTCTTCTCCAAATCCTCAGGGGAACTTCAATTCCCCAGCTGGCTTCAACTCCAACTACCCTTCTCTATCCATCCCTAACTGCCTGTCCTCACAGCCTTCTCCTTTCCCTGTATCCTTGGGTGTGCCCATTGTTTGCCCCATCCAGTCCCTCCAGTCTGTCTCAAGCACTCCCAAGTCCCAGGATGAAAAAAGGTGAAATTCCTCCCATTTTCCCCAAGTCAGCACCACCCTCACCCTTTACCACCTCCTGGGACTCACAGCTTCAGCAGACTTGGGATGTCTTTGCTGGGGGTTTGGGGTGAGTTCCGAGTGTAGGTGGCAGCTGGGACAGTGTCAGCTCACCCCCTCTCAGGCTGGGCATTTATCCCTGAGCCACACAGTCCTCTGGCCAGCTCCGCCTCTCTCTCTCCATCCTCCCCCCTCCACACCCGGCTGGCAGCCAAGGACCCACTTCAGCCTGAAGCCTTTGGCTCTGGGGACCCCCACACCCCCACTTTCTCTCCATCCCCCAATAAAAGTCTCTTTTAATTCCACCTCTTGGGAAGTGCAGAGAAGGGGTTTCAGATCCGGGGGAGGGGGTGTCTCTCCCCTTCCCAGGACTATATTCCCCTTTTGCAAAGGTTAAAGAGGAACTATTGGCCTTTAGGAAAGGCCAGGGGTAACCTGAGCCCTGCGGGGCTGGGGAGGGGGCCTGGAAGAGGGGCTGCAGGATTGACATCCACACATGCTCAGCTCACTTGGCAGGCGCCGGCCGCCTCTGCCCTGGGTCGGAGGAGGGTCAGGGGCTCTGGGCAAGCTCTGAGGTCTCAAAGTGAACCCTCCCCCCACCCAGAAGGCGACAGGGTCTTACCCCTGAGGGTCCTCATACCAGTCACTCTCGGCTCTACCCCATCCTACCCTATCCCAGCCAGCAAGGCGGGGGGAGGGAAGGGAGCGGGGAGACGAATTTAGATGGGCCATCAGAGCTGGCGCCGCGCCCTACTGATAGCGCTGAGACAGAACTTATCGTTCTGCGTGGAGACTGCTGGTCTGCAGCCCCTTTCCTCATCGACTGCGGGCGCTTCAGGGTGCGCGGCCCGGGTCCATCAACTGAATCAGGAGTGGGGAAAAAAAACATGATCAGAGGAGGGGGTGGCCCTTTGTGCGCGTCTGACCGCCGGCGGCCAGCCGGGTCGTCAGCCTGTAGCATTACGGGAAGTGGGTCTCTGCACTCGGTAACTCTCCGCCTTGGCGGGTCTGGGGAGTGTGGGGTCTGTCCCGAGTTCGGGCTGCAGCCCCGATCGAGAGAGGGAAAGACGCCGAGGCTCGGGCCGGCGGTGGTCACGCAGTGCCTCGGCTCCTCGCCCCCAGCTGGTGGTGAGGAGGCCAGCGCTGACTCACCCCGGCGGCCCTCTCCCTGCCGCCCCCCGTTGATCCCTTCCTCGCCCTCCCCCTTAAGTCTGGCAGCTCCCAACGGGGAATTCCTCCACCCTCGGGTGGGGTGTGCGGCAGGCCAGAGGTCAGGAGATGGCTGGCGGGGAGCGCTTCCACGTGCCCGAGTGCCGCCCCACCCGAGCCGGCCGGTGACTCAGCCACGACGGCTGTCGAGGAACACGAGCTCGGGGGGCGCCGGGTGTCCATGCTCGGGAGAACGAGAGAGAAACCGAGCACCTTCCCCCCAAGGAGACGCGGCGTGACCCCGGCGTCCCACCCACGGGGAACCGGGGCGGGCAAGCCCCCCCGCGGCGCGGCGGACAAAACGGCACCGGCTCACCTAAGCGGGCCACCAGAGCCACCCCGCTGGCTTCCCACTTGGCGACGGGCCAACTAATAGCACACGAGTTCTTAGGATTAGTTTTACTGAAGAAAAAAAGAGAAAAAGTCCAAAGGAAGAAACTATCTCCTCGAAAAAGTTGCCAATCTTGGCCTTGTTGGTGTTCTTCCGCCTGAAAAGTAGTCTTGCCCCTCTCGCCCCGCAGGCGCCCCTCACTCAGTGACCTGCAGCGACGGGTCAAGGTGCACGGCCGGTGGCCCAAACTGCTGGCCGGGGCACGGGCAGGGCTGGGACGTGGGGTGACACTCTTGACTGGAGCTGACACAGCGAAGAGATAACGCCCCGACGTGGGGCGGGCTCGAGGAAGCAGAACCTGTGCCACACGGGCAGCTCCTGGGAACAGAAGTGCCTCCCAGGGTGACTGCAGCCCTGAGAACGGCGGGGACATTTTGCCAAACTCCCCTCCGCTCTCTTATTTCTTGAATAAAATCAAGGGTGTCGAAGCGGCAACGCGCACGCCCTCGCCCCCTCCACCAGGCGGGAGACTTCGTCTCCAGCCCGCCTTCCTTCGCCGCAGGGTCCCGATCGGCCCAGCGCGCCCGCCAACCCGGCCGCGGGTCCCAACCGCCCCACGCTCCTTCCCTCCCCGCCCCGGCGCAGGCGCGGGCGCACGCGCGGCGCTCACTGTCCCTTCCCTCTCGCAGAGGTGGGGGGAAGGGGGAATCATTCCGTTTAACCCTGGTTTCGCCGAACCCTCTTTAATTTGCTAAATTTGCAGCTTGCTAATTCTTCCTCCTTTCTCTTCCTTACTCCGGTCAGTCCCTTCCCCCTATACCAAAGTCTGGTTTATAGTCAATGCGAAGTGGAGTCCAAACCCCAACCTCACCCCCTCCCCCCAATCCTTTTACATTGCTTTCCATCGAACTCTGCAAATTTTGCAATAGGGGGAGGGATTTTTTAAATTGTATTTGCAAAGTTCGGTCTCTGGGCAGGCGAGGGGGGGGAATGGGGAGCAGGCCCCGCCCCTACCGCCCTTTGCAAATAAAAATCTAGGGGTGGGGGGAGGAGCAGGAAGTGGCGGTACGAGGGCTGCCGCACAGCTAGCTGAGCCGTGGTCCGGACGGCAGCGTGTGCCCCGAGCTCTCCGCCTCCCCTCGCCCGCCACCCCGAGTCCAGCCCGCGGCCTCAGCAGCACCACCGAGAGCCGTCCCCGTAGCAGCGCCATGGCCGGGTGGAACGCCTACATCGACAACCTCATGGCGGACGGGACCTGTCAGGACGCGGCCATCGTGGGCTATAAGGACTCGCCCTCCGTCTGGGCCGCCGTGCCCGGGAAAACCTTCGTCAACATCACGGTACTGCGAGGCCTGCGCGGTCCGGGGGACTGGCCGGGCTTAGACCCCGAGGGAGGGACTTAGGTGGAGGCCGGCGCGGTCTAGGGAGGGCAGCGAAAGGCTGTGACCCGGTCCTTGCCCTGAAAGCCGCGCGAATGGCGACTGCATGTCAGCGGGTCCCTCCGTTGCCCCCTAAGTCCTACGCCCCCGGCGACGGCGCCCAGCCCGCCGGCCGCACGGCTCTCCGCGACGGGGCGTTACATCCGGGGCACAGGGCGGGGAGGGGCGCGCCGCCCGGTGCGGCGGCCCACTTCCGCCTCTAGGGCGGGGCGGGCGCGCGCTGCAGTTTTAGCCAGGAATTCTGATTGAGAAGGGGCAAGGGGACCTCCTGGTCCCTGTACCACTTCCCGCTGCCAGCACGCGCCCCACTCCACCATTGTTTCTCCCCGTGCAGGAAGGAGCCCCAGGCGCATGGCCTGGGTCCCATGCTCGCCTTCCTGGGTTCCCTGCCCCTCCCTCCTCCGTTAGAGAGGGTGAGGCCGCCACATGGCCCCCTAACTCGGCACGTTGGGCCCAACATTCCCGTGAGGCCAATCCCGGAAGTCCCCTCGCCCCCTCTTCCCGCCACCCTGCGGTGCCTGGAACGGGGAAACTTGGTGAGAAAGTTCTGAGACACGATAAGTGAAGGAATAAGGGAAGGCTACTGCTGTCCCCATCACCTCCCATGTCCTCACTGCCCGGAAGTGGGGAGGGGTAGCGGAAGTTCGAAAGGGGGGAAAGGAGATTTCCGGGCGGGAGGGGACCGGATATGGGGGTTTGGGGTGTAAGGGGGAGGGGAGAGAGGTTCCCTGGGGTATCTAGACGCAAGAACTGGCTTGTCGGGTTTAGTTCCAGGCATCCTTCAAAAGTTTTCCAACTTTCCCGGGGAGCTCCCAGAGGTCTGCTTCCTTAACCTTGGGGCGTAGGTACCTGGACCTCAACTCTAGATTACTTGGAGACCCAGGCGTCCGGGTCCCTAATAACTCCTGCAGAACCTTTGACCAAATAAGGGCAAAGTTGCTTCTCCTGCCTTGCCCGCCCCCTCCCTTCCCCTCTCCGCTTCTGCTTTTCCTGAAGGAGAGTTCTGAGCATCCAGAAGGTCCCCGCTCCATTCCACCCCACTCTCTTCGCTGATTTTTGGCCGCCTTTATTTCCTGGGTTTGCTTTCTCTATTAAATATCAAACTCTTAAGTCTCCAGAGAAATACATCACCCCTTCCTCCATTCTCGAGTTTTGGGGATCATCATCTTTTGTGCACTAACTTCTCACAGTCCTAAGAATTTCTCACATTTCCTGGATGTGTACAAACCACGTTTACCTCTCCTCCCTGGGAAGTGGAAGGCCGATGGGTCCTTGGAGAGCAGGGTGGGAACCTTGGTGCACTGCCTTCCTTGAATGGGTCCTTGGTTCTAATTCCAGCCAGCTGAGGTTGGTGTCCTGGTTGGCAAGGACCGGTCAAGTTTTTTCGTGAATGGGCTGACACTTGGGGGCCAGAAATGCTCTGTGATTCGGGACTCGCTGCTGCAGGACGGGGAATTTACCATGGATCTTCGCACCAAGAGCACCGGTGGAGCCCCCACCTTCAACCTCACTGTCACCATGACTGCCAAGAGTGAGTTTCTCTTATCCCTTCTATCTCCAAGGTCCCTCATGTACCACCTCCCATTAATTTTTGAAAGTTCTTTTTTGTGTGTGGTTTGCCAGTGTGAAAAGAGTCACATCAGTGTTCTACCATTTTTGTTCCTATAGTCTTGGCGCTGGATAGTCCCTCCAGTTTTGTCTCAGTTCCTCATCTTGTAATACAAAGAAGTAGAAGTGCATTACTTTTTAAGTGCCTTTCTGCCATGAACCTTTTCTAATTAGAAATGCACATTTCTTGTAGGAGGCAGGCTGCTGGGAAGATGGGCATTTAGCTCTCATCTTCTGGGCTCCTCTGCTGAAACTTAGAGGTGGCAGCCTCGCCACTTCTAGTCTTTATATGAGTCAATAGCTCTACCCCTAAATATTAGTCTGTTCCTCTCCAGCCTTTAAGCTTGATTTTTCCCCTTTTGAAAAGCCCTATTGTTTCAAGATGACTGACAGCCTGCCTGTGTGTATGTGCTGGGGGGAGGTTGGAAGGGATGAGGTTGGGTTACAGCCCCCAGGGCTGGACAGCTGCTGAACAGCTGGCAGGGGGTAGAATTGTGACGCTTGGGGTCTTAGCCTCCTTTCTCTTTCCTCCAGCGCTAGTCCTGTTGATGGGCAAAGAAGGTGTCCATGGTGGTTTGATCAACAAGAAATGTTATGAAATGGCCTCCCACCTGCGGCGTTCCCAGTACTGACCTCGTCCATCCCTTCCCCCCACCATTCCCCACTGCTTTTGCACCCCTCTCCTTCCCATACACACACATACACCATTTTTATTTTGGGGGCCATTACCCCACATCCCTTATTGCTGCCAAAACCACATGGGGTGGGGGCTGGGGCTGGATGTAGACACCTCCTACCCATACCCCTCCTGTGTGTGGTTGGGAAACTTGTTTTTTTGGGTTTTGTTTTTTGTTTTGTTTTTTTTTTCTGAATAAAAAAAGATTCTGCTAACAAAGAGCCGTGTGGTTTGAGCCTGGGTGTTGTGATGGAGTAGCATGATCCTGCCACCTTTATCCTTGTTTGGAGACTGTGAGGAAGGGGGGTTAAGGCATCACAAAGTCCAGAAATGGGTGCTTCTTGCTTCCAGATTAGGCTTTCCTGGCCAGGGACTGGCCCTTCCAGAATGATCCTTGCAATCCTAGATCCTAAGGCTGTTGAATTGGATGTGGTAATGGAATAGAATCCTCCTTACCAGAGAATGGGTCCAGGCCTGAGGGTAAGGCAGGGCTAGTTGAGTCATCCCCATGTGTGGGTGGGGCCCCCTCTGAGTCACACTAAATGCCTGCTGGGGCTGTCCCCATGACTACAGGTTAGTCCCCTGGCACCCCCCAGCCAATCACAATTAAAAAGAAATGACTTATGGCATAAAAAAAAGGGTGATTTTCCCTTAAAAATAAGAAGTTCACCTATGTGAGACTATCTCGCCTTAGTTCAGAAAAAAAATTTTATTAACCCAAGAAGTAATGATCCAGGCCCTTTTCCTCCTCCAACCCCCTTAAGTGACACAGAAGGGAGAGTGAGGGGCTGTGCAAATAGGTCATCAGAGGTCAGGGAAAGGGAAGTATTAAACCAAGAGGGCAGCTGAAGAGGAAGAGGGGGAAGGAGAGGGTGGGCAATCTGTTGAGGGCCCAGGAAAAACGGCCGCTGGGGCTAGGGAACCAAAGGAGGTGGGAAGGGTGGGGCTGGAGCCCAGGAGTGGGGTCCGTTCTGAGGCAGGGTGGTCCCTTGGCTCCCCTTCCTCATCACCCTCCTCTGGCCCCTGAGTTTCCTCGTCCTGCTCCTCGTCCCCAGGACCCCGGTGAACAGGCTGCTTGCAGATAGGGCAGGTCTTCCGTGTCTGGGTGAGCCAGGGGTCCACACAGCGGCTGTGGTAGGCTATGGGGAGAAGGAGGTGAAGCACCTGGTGCCTGCTGCAGGTGAGGACACAGCACGGGTGGTGAGGGCCTCACCATGAGCACAGGGGAGGACCCTCAGCTTGTCCCCGTCCTCATACTCGTCCAGACAGATGGCGCAGATGTCATACTGGTCTCCTGGAGGAGGAAGAGAGGAGTCAGGTCCTTCATTCAGCCAACCTGAAGCAGGACCCACAAGCACTCTGGGAAGCTAAGCCCTGCAAAAATGATTTCCCTCATTCTGCAGAGCCAGTGGAAGAGCTAGGGGA